>CAUYQV010182354.1:0-21693 GCA_963574575.1 Galagoides demidoff
AGCTCCCACCTGACAGGTACAATGTAGGGGTATATGACATACCTCCTGGGTAAAGGACTCAACTGTAACTCGGATACAACCCAACAAATGCAAACAATGTAACCCAATTGTATGTTCTCTTATATTAATCTGAAAAAAAAATAGAAAGTAAACAAAAGAATTTTAAAAATAGTCTTTTTTCTTTTCTCCCGTTTATAGGCCCTTATAAAGTCTGATTGAGAAGATAGAAATTTACTGTTTTTTGAGTATGTGTTTAATGTGTGCTTTTTATCCCAAGTCCTCTAAATTCTTGGTGACTGTATATTCCTTCCTCTTTCCCAACCTAATAGTTTTCTTTCTGCCCAGTCATCTCTCGAACACTTGTCTTTGAATTTGTAAAAAGATTTTTTATTAGCACAATTTGAAATTATTTATCTTTTTCATCAAGTATTTATTGAGGGCTGTTATACATGGAATGTCCTCTCGCCGACCCTCCCCAATTCATGTGTTGAAACCCTAACCCCAATGTGAATTTGTCACTGGGAGCTGTGGGACCTGATTAGTGTTAGATGCTGTCACGAGGGTGGGGCTTTCAGGATGGAATTAGTGCCCTTATAAGAAGGGACCAAAGAGCTAGCTCTCATTCTCCTTGCTTACACAAAGAAAAGGTCACATGAGAACATGATGAGAAAGTGGTTGTGTCTATACCCCTGGAGGAGAGCCCTTACCAGAACCCAGCACCTTGATCTCAGACTTTCAGCTTCCACTGTTTAAGCACCTCACCCCCACCCCCAGAGTATAGTATTTTGTAAGAGAATCATAAGTAACACAAGGACTTGATGTAGCTTCTGAAGGCAAAACACATCCCAGGTGTTGCTGAGAATGAACTTTTCTAGTGATCATGCCTTATGAAGCCTCATCCAGCACTTCCTTCCGACCCAGAGCATCCTGACCATCACTTAGTAAGTGCACGTGAAGGCCTGTTGTTGGCATGTGGGTTGGAGCTGTATGGGCAGGGGCTCCACACCTGTATCCATGCCAAGTCCACCTCCCCTAAGGTGGCACTGGTGCTTTCCTTTTGAAGAGATTATTTCTTTCTATTGATAAGAATTCTAAAGGTATTTTTAGGTCAGAGCTGGGAAAATGTTGGCCCATAGTCCAGATGTGCCCTCGTTTGTTTTTACCCAGTTAAGACATGAGTGCCACCATGCACTTAAAAGTACAGTGACAAACCCATAGTATGACTTTAAACATTCAGTTGCGATAGTCCAAAATGATTTCTAAGTAGGCTTCCTAGAAACATTAAACAAGCCAGGTCCCTGGATTGTTCTGTTTCTTGTTGATATTTGAAGTCTTAGTGTAGTTTGTATGTATAAATAGTAACAAATGACCGACCACAATAGAGCCTTAGTTATTTTCCTTTGTGGTTTTTTTAATAGAAAAAAACACTTTTCCTCTTTTCTATGCTAGAGACACAAAGTACAAAAAAAGAAAAGAAAACATCAAGTTGCTTTGAGTTTAATTTTTAGCTCTAGTGTAGCATCGTGGAGACAACTTGAATATAACTATAAATTATTGCTCATTTAACAGCATCAAATGGCCACTTGCCTCAGTGAACTGTTTGAGTATACACTTTGGCCTGAGGAAATGATAAATATAAATAGAACAAAACTAGTATACTATTCTTCTTGGAAATACACTAACCCCTAGGAACAAAAATTATTGTCTTCTCTCTTTGGGATGAAATGAGATTTTTTTTTTTTCTTTTTAGAAAAAAACAACATTGTTTTATTTAAACCAAAGTCTTTGGGACTTGAGAAGAATGAAGGAAGGAAAGACACTTTCATTTTACATCAAGAATCTTCTTTATTTTTTGAGACAGGGTCTCATTCTGTTTCCTAAGCCTGAGTACAGTGGCATCATCACAGCTCTGCAAACTCACACTTCTGGACTCAAGGGATCCTTCTGCGTTAACCTCCCTAGTAGCTGAGACTATAGGCAGGTGCCATTGTACCTGGCAAATTTTTTATTTTTAGTAGAGACTAGGTCTCATTCTTGCTCAGGCTGGTCTTGAACCCTTGACCTCAAGTGATCCTCCCACCTAGGCCTCCCAAAGTGCTTGCTCACAGGTGTGAGCCACCGTGCTTGGCCTTCAAGATTCCATTTCTTCCCAAGTTTAATACACTCACATGTATTCAGTATAATAAATGCTGATGCGAAGGAGAGGGTTTTGTGTTAGGTGCTACTGAGCAGTAGGATACCCTTCTTGGCTCCTAAGGAGCTTATAAATATAAACTTAAATTGTGAAGAGAATTTAGAAAATAGAAAGGGTGCAGCTTGGCACCTGTAGCTCAAGCGGCTAAGGCGTCAGCCACATATACCAAAACTGGTAAGTTTGAATCTGGCCTGGGCCTGCCAAACAACAATGACAACTACAACCAAAAATTAGCTGGGCATTGTGGTGGGCACCTATAGTCCCAGCTACTTGGTAGGCTGAGCCAAGAAAATCGCTTAAGCCTAGGAGTTGGAGGTTGCTGTGAGCTGTGATGCCATGGTACTCTACCCAGGGTGATAGCTTGAGGCTCTGTCTCAAAAAAAAAAAAAAGAAAAGATGGAATGGATGGAATGGAAAAGAAAAAAGGATAGAATGAAGCTGTAATGTAGAGGGTCTTAATTGTAAATCTGGGGATTTTAAATTCTGCAGATAAGTGGGAGTGATGAGAGAGTTTTAGCTCGAGTGTTTACCGGTCAAGATGCTTTTAGAAAAATTAGCTTGTTTCCAGGGGTAGGTTAGTTTGGGGAGAGAAGAGACTTAAAAATCACAAAATATTATTGTGAAAAGAGATGTGAAAGATTGTCCTGCTCATCCCACAAATTCTATAGATGAGCCCATGATACCCTGTAAGACAGCTGATAAGGGCATCATCGCTCTTTGACACTGAGCGGTCTAGGAAGGCTGCCTGTTCAATCTTGGACCATGTCCTCGCTTTATCACCGGAACGCACAGGCATGTGTTGTAAAAGTTAAATATTGTCTATTAACAAGAAATTGTACCAGTCCCAGCTCTGTTCTTCTTCTTCTTCTTTTAAGGAAAGAACTTGAAACATAGGCCCCGCTGCCCTGTGTTCTAATATGCAGGGCTCCTCCCACAAGGCAGGGCCTTCCTGAAGGTTGATGGTTCTAGTAACTCCCACAGGGAGTGGGTCTCTGGAGGAAGTTTGAAATAGAGTAAGCTTCAGGTGCAGTCAGATTTCCAGCTAGGAAAGATAGGTGTATTTGGCTTTGTTCATAATCTCTTTACTAGATTATGGGTGTGTGCTCTTTTATTTGCTAAGTGCTTTCTTTTCCATAGTTAATGATATCTGTTCTCTGTTTCTTTAACCTTCTGGCTCTACATGAACAGTTGTTTTGTCTGTAGATTAGCAGGATCAAGGGGCAAAGCACACCGGTACTTGAACAAAACACAACCTGCCTCTTAGATGAGTTGAGCAAAACCATTTCCGTTGCTCGACTTTCTATTCTAAAATACGTAACTGAAGAGGGGATTCTCAAAATACTGGTTTCTGAAGCTTTTTGTTTTCATTCTATAGTAATATGAAATTAAAATTAAACAAAAAGCAAGCAATAGATGTGGTCTTTTTTCACATACCCTGTACACATTGTATATACTGTGCTATAGTAAAAGCCGTGGTGCATACTTGATCAATATTGCTTTTCCCTGTGTGCCCTTTACCTTTGTAGGCTTGAAATGAACTGACAAATCATAGGCATCAAACCACATTGTGGTTTTGGTATTTGAAAGATTCAAAAATTTATATTAAGTGAAATAATTTTTGAATAGAGGTATTGGGTTACCAATATATGCCTATGGATATGTCTTATGTGTTAATAGTCTGTAGTCTGTATAAATGTAAGGATTGGTTGGACTTACCACTCCACCCCCCATCCCCAGTTGTGTTTTTACATTTAGCACTTTGGAATTAGGATGACTTAACAATCAAACAAGGTTCTTTGACAATATTTTCCAACTCTGAGTATAAATGTGTAGGTACATGGCAAAAGTTTTGAGACAGACTGTGCTATGGTCCATTATTTTACTTCTAAGAAATACAGTCAACAGCAGCCTCCTTGCTGATTCACCTGTGCAAGTTTCAACTTGTTCAGCTTATTGGTGCTGCTGGGAGAGCTTCATTTGTTTTTGTCTGTGTAGATTTTATGTTTCTAATTTTTGTATAAATCAAAACTTTCACAATGACCTGCATATAACAACATAGTGTACTAATATACGGTGTCAGGAGCAGAATTGGGCCAGATACAGATTACTGGGAACCATCCCGCTGCCCTGCACCATTTTGCTGCCTTTGCTTTCACATCAGCTGGCACTGTGAGACAGCAGCTCGGCTTGCCCTCCATCACGGCAATAGCGTTTCATCAGCTGCATCCCAGCACCTCACTGAGATGCCCGCAGGGGAGGTTTTCAGTTCCCGGTTTTCTTTCTCAATTAAATTAGATATTCTGTTTTCAGTGTCCCTCATTATTAACAGAATTTATGTTAAGAAGAGTTTAAGATGTGACTTTCCTTTCTATTCCAGAAAGATTTTTTAAATGTGTCATTTAAATCTAGAAACAAAAATGCTGTCCAGAACATCACTTTATCTTGGTATATACACTAAAATTTAAGTCATTTAAAACTTAGAATATACTCTTTGAGCACTTAGAAAGGGCACTTATTTTAGCTAGTTTTGTCTTCTGTAAAATGGAGCAATTACTAACTCATGGAGGATTCTGTGCCATGCTACTGATAAAACATTTGCAGTGATGTCTGGCCCTTAGTAAACCCTCAATTATTATATATTTTTCTGGATATGTTCTTTGAAAAAGGAATTGTATATAAACTCTTTCAGGAGGTAAAATATCCATGATTAGGCTACCTCGGAAACATCTTTTTATTGAGCTTTTGAATCTTTGTTTTATGCATCTATTTATATGCACTAGCTGCAATCAAACAGAATATACATCTTGGGTTCTTTTCCTTTTTCACATGGAATGTAAATTTAGAAAACTGGTTGTTTCCTCTGGACTAGATTTTAACTTTTCATTCTTTTAAATGCAAATTTTCAAGCATCTATAAAACCAGAACAAATAGTATATTAAACCTCCCATGTACCTATCACTCAGCTTCAGTAATTGTCAAATCTAGTCACTCTTGCTCCTGCGTAAGTCTGAAATGCAACTTTTTTATCTTAACTATTCAAGGTCTCTGTCATTTCTGGGAAGACACCCTGTTGATCTGTGGCTCATTCCTTTAAATCAGTGGTTCTCAACCTTCCTAATGCTGCCATGTATTTTCATTGTTAAAAAGGGGTCATGACCCACAGGTTGAGAACCCCTGCTTTAAGTTAAGGTGTGCTAAATTAAGGCCACTAAGGAGGCCTGTAAATTAAGGTGTGCTAAAGCATCACATATTGCCCATTGACCTTTGAGTTACGTATTTAAAACATTTTATTAGTACCACATAATTCCTAATATTTTTCAAAAAGAAATGCTTTTAAAATACAGTTAGAATGAGCAATACAACCATGTGAATATGATCAACAGTACTTACAAGTTAGAGTATACTTGAAAATAGCTTAGAGGATGTAATTGGAATGTTCTTAATAAAGAAATATTAAATGCTGGAGGTGATGGATACTCTGATTTGGTTAATTCATAATATAAGCCTGAATCAAAACATCACATGTAGCCTAAAAATACATACAACTATTATGTATTCATAATAAGTAAAAATTAAGAAGAAAAAAAATTTAAGAATTCGGTTAAAGGTGATCTTAAAAATGGGATGACTAAAAAGAAAAGTAGGCAAATTATTTTCAGAATTAGTTGCAATTTCTAATTTCCATTTACTCTGTCCATTAACTTTGTTCTGGCCTTTTATTAACCACATTTGATCATGTGTTCTGAAATAGTCTTGGTCATTTGGAAGTGTGTATAAATAAGATTTTTGGTATTAATCACTTGTCCTTGATGACCTGTTTGCCAAAAAGAAACTTGGTCCCCCATTTGCTGTAATGTTGGAGATAGAGAAGAGTTTCTGGAGGACTCTGACAACATATGTCTTTTTATTATTGTTGTTTTGTTTTTTGAGATAGAGTCACCCTGGGTAGAGTGCCTTAGTGTCATAGCTCACAGCAAACTCAAACTTTTGGGCTCAAGTGGTATCTTCCTGCCTCAGGTTCCCAAGTACCTGGGACTACAGGTGCCCACCACAATGCCTGGCTATTTTTTAGAGACAGGGTCTTGCTCTTGCTCAGGCTGGTCTCAAGCTCCTGAGCTCAAACCATCCACCTGCCTTGGCTACCCAAATTGCTAGGATTACAGGCGTGAGCCACCACACCCGGCCCACGACATATGTCTTAAAGAAATATTTTTATATTTCTGTGTATATATAACTGCATGTTCTTGGCTTTCTTAAATATCAGTGTCTTTTCTTTGAGTATTTAGCAACTTAAATGTCATCTTGTCTGAGATTAATATATTTCCAACTTGGAAAAACAAAGAGAGAGAGACTTTAGTTTTTTAAATTTAGAACAAAAATGTTCTAATGGTGAACATGTTTTAAGGTATTTCTGTAGTGGATAAAACTATTTATGCTACCAAGATAACTTTTTAATATAAAATTCTTTCAACTCTAGCTCCTTCCTGTCTGTATCTGAAACTTCTTCAGCTCTCTTGAAAAAATGTATTTTGTGTGCTGATAAATTACCCTTTGAACATAAAATGTGGCTCTTTGGCCAGGTAGGTGGTAGGCTGCTGTTTAGATTCTGGAACCAGCTCAGTGGACCCTGTTAGCTTAAGTGGGAGCCATCCCAAGCATTTTTCTCGGTGGAGTGCTTATTAACTTAAACCTATGACATCTTGTAAAAGATGCTGTATTATTTGTATGAGTTGCCACATGTACTTGGAAGAACAATATTGAAAGGCATTGAGATGCTCGTTTTCCTCAAAAGTTCATAATCCAGTAACTACTTGGAATATCTTACGAGATAGTTTTTTTTTTTTTTTTTTGAGACAGAGCCTCAAGCTATCCCCCTGGGTAGAGTGCCGTGGCGTCACAGCTCATAGCAACCTCCAACTCCTGGGCTCAAGCAAGTCTCCTGCCTCTGCCTCCCAAGTAGCTGGGACCACAGGCGCCTGCCACAATGCCCAGCCATTTTTTGGTTGCAGCCATCATTGTTGTTTGGCGGGCCCGGACTGGGGATTCGAACCTGCCACCTTAGGTGTACGTGGCTGGTGCCTTAGCAGATTGAGCCACAGGTGCCGAGCCTATCCCTTTATTTTCAAGGCAAATCATATCTGCTGTGCTTTCCATACATGGCCTAATAAACTCACCATCAGTAAGTGGTTTTGATTTTTTTGCTATTAAATATGCTACTACAAAACCATCTTTTACAATGGAATCCAAGTTATAACTTAAAAAAAAAATTTCTTGAAGACAGACATTTTTTGCAGTTCCACTATTTTATCCTTACCACACAATCCTTTATAGGCACCAAATTTGCGAGTGTGTTTTTGCACACAAATTATAGTCTTTAAAACCTGTGTAAATTCCCTACAAGTTAAGCAGAGGACCTTACTATTTGCCTTAATACAAAACTAGTTATCTGTCCACTTTTTACTGAACAATCTTCCTTCATCCATAATTTTTCTTTTCTTGGATTCTGTTTCTCTTTCCTTTGGAGATATTGTAGAAGCCATGCTGGTATTAAAAAAAATTATTATATAAAGGCTATTTTTACTTCAATTATGAAAATTAATTGACAGGATAATAGCAAGATTTGGGCCCTTCCACATCTTGGTTGCCAATGCAGGGTGAGGCAGAGTGCTGATCATAAAGCATGGTGGGCAATGTGTGAGGCAGTGTCAAGGTAGGGAAATGCCTTAATAATCAAATAAGAATGCTTATACAATTTCTAAATACCATTAAATGCCTAACATTATAATGATAGCTTGAAATATTCTTGATTATTGTTGCCTTGCCAAGTCATCACAAGCGCATGTAATGCTCTGACAGCATCAGTTTGACTGTGCTTGGAAGAAAACACACTGAAAGCCACACTGCTGTAGACCTAAAACCATACATGTGTCCAGATAGTGATGTATGTCTATTTTATGTGACTTTGCAACACAACATTGTCATTTATAAAGTTCATTCTCAAGAACCACACAATTGAGTTGCACAAAAAAAAAAAAAAAATCACAAAAAAAGCTCATAATGTTTTAAGTAAGTTTATGATTTTGTGTTTGGCCACATTCATAGCCATCCTGGGCTGTACGTGGCCCAGGGACCACAACTTGGATACTCCTGCCTTAGAGGGAAAAATGTACTTGTTTAATTTCTTTTAACTCCAAATTCTGAAATTTAACTCTTGAACATTTTCTAAGGTACAGCTAAGTCCTATTTAATAGTGTTCCATGGAACATCCCTTTGGAAAATGCTGTCCTGGTCTGGGGTCACGAGGAGTTCAGCTACCTCTAAGTGATTCCCCTTTGCCCCTCAGGTTAACAATCTGTGGTTTCTTTTCCCTTCATCCCTTCCTATTACTAAGTTCCCAAAATTCTTCTTATTACAACCTGCTAGACTCATGGTATGACTTCTGGCTTATTAGGACTTCATATTTTCTAATTTCAACTGTTCCTTTCCTGGAGTTTCCTTTGGTAGAATGCAGCCCCTTTTTTTTTTTCCTTCAGGGAACTAATTCAGGTATTCAGCTTTCCAGGTCACTTTATATTTGGTACAAGACACTTGTTCATCTTCTGATCTTCTGGCTTTGGGAAATATTTTCAATGTGGAAATTAAAAGCACATCCCACAAACTAGAGGATACCTATCATTTCTTCATACTAGATCAAAAGCACAAAGTAGGAGCGTGAACTATATCGCTGATGTAATTTGACATTAGCAAGACAACTTGTTAGATGTCTCCAACCAATAATGAAATTCTTTATCTGAATAAAGAATTAACCTGCATAACTTTGTCATATTTTTTTTTATGCTTCAATCCTGTCTTTCATCTTGGCACCTCCCAATGCCAGTGGAATGTAGCCTACTCATTATAAGTAAATATATTGCTAAACTATTGTTTTACAAGGTTATATGATAGCCCCTCTAGAGCAAGCGGCAGTTTAAAGCAACAAGGTCATCCACATCTGGCTAGTTCTCTTGTGCCTCGAAGATTGTCAAACTTCATTGCTAGGTCCCTTCTCATTAATGACATTATGACTTCCACCATCTTCCCACGTATACCTCTTATTTCATCATTTTTTTTTTCTGCCTTTCTTTACAAAAGCCCCTATGACATGTGCTCCCACACTTCACTAAAACATGTATGGAAAGATTGGGTCTTAGTAGACTTCCATTTGAGCAGTGTATGTGACATGTGACCAATGGTCCATCTGTGTCAGTTGGTTGACTAAATGGCTGATTATGATATATACTTGACTAAAAAAACACCTGGTTCCACACTTTGGAACCCTCTTCTTCTATATGTACCACTTCTGTTATTTTCTTGTCCATTGTCTTCATCAAACAGATATCCCATATCTCAGTCTGGGGGGGGGTGCAAAGGAAGTGGTTTATAGCTGATACTGAATATAGAAAGCTGACCACCTCAAATGAAGAGGGAGGGATTTCCAGTGATCTTCATGAACAGCCCAGTGAGTGCAAATCTAATGAGCATCTGGTGTGGCCTAGAGTAACACAGAACCTAAAAGGGGGAAGAAACAATGGAAATGAAATTCCACAGCTGGAGGCAGAGATCACAGGAGAAGCCCATCATTTATTTATTTATTTATTTTTTTATTTTCTTTTTTTTAAATTTCAAAATATTAGGTGCACATGTTCTGTTTATATACTTTGTTTGGGGGCAGATTGAGTCAAAGTTATACACATAAGTGTGCCCTTCATCCAGACAGTGTGGACTCTTCCCAGAAAGTGTGAATTTAACCATCCCATCCTCCCCTCAGCTTGATTTTCATTGAGATATTCTTCCATATGTGAACTTAACTGTTGATTGATTAGTTCCAATTTGGTATTAATTGTGTTTATTTCTCCATTCTTGTGATGTTTCTCTTAAAAGAATGGTTTCCATTTCCATTTGGGTTGTCCAAAATGATACTAGATCACCACTTTTTAATGGATGAGTAGTACTCCACACTATGCACGCATCACATTTTATTAATCCATTAATCTTTTGGGTGGCACTTGGGTTATTTCCAAGTCTTTGCAGGTGTGAATTGTGAAGGTAGTTCTAGTTATAGAATTGTGTCTAGAAGTAGACATACATTTCACCCAGCAACTCCACTACTGGGTGTATATCTCTGAATTTAACTTCCCTCTGTCATAGCTGGGGTAGGGTAAATCATAGCCATTCTTCATAAAGGGGAGAAAGATCTTAGGAAAAAGACACAGAACATAAACAGGGAGACAGTGAAGGATTAGGGAAAAATTGAGAAAGGTATGAAAAAACCCAGTTGGGCCCTTACTTGCCTTCTGTAAGAAGTTAAAGAAGAGGGGAAAAATTAGGAAGAAATGAATGGACCCAGAGCACATCAATGAGTAAGAATGGTAGCATTAAAACCAGAGAAAGCACACTGGCTGTCTACCACACAAAGGCAGGTACTGATGCCAGAGAAACTATTTACCATTGTGTGACCTTCAGTAAGTTGACTTTTTTGAATCTGCTTCCTCTGTAATAAAACAGGATAATAATAGTTACTGCTCGAATTTGAAGGATGAGTTTGTACATAGTATAACAACAACAGTAACAGATACAGGCAAACTCACTGTCGTATGGCTGTGATAGTAGCTAACATCTATTGGGCCTTATTTGATGCACGGTGAAGCAATTTACGTAAACAACTTTGTTTAATCATTGCATCCATCATAAAGAGAAGTTTCTGTAATTATCTTCATTTATAGATGAATAAACTGAAGTTTTCACACTTTGAATAAGCTGTCCAATAGACACAGATGTTAAATGATAAAGCTGGAATTCAGTCCAATTTGTTTGACTCCATATTAAATATTCTAAACCAATAGGCTATGCTGTATTGTTTCCTCATTGCAGAATCAAGAATAGGTCGAGAACCATAAAATTTGACCTTAAAAAAACCCACACAGAGAGTAAAATCTGACCAGTGAATAATTTTAGCAATATCCAGAGACCTACACAGGTCTAGTGGTAGAGGAAGAAAAACCACACATCCTTGCAAAGGTGGAAGAATATAGCCCAAAGTCATCCTCAAAAAGAATGGTGTTGCTTCAGAGTCTCAAATTAAACTATTTTCAGAGAGTGAAGATAAGGCATGTCACTCTGTAACATATCTGGTTAGAATCATCGTATGAATAGAGAGGTGTCCCCTGGCACAAACTTGAGCATGAAGGGCAGCAGCAGGTTGTCTGGAGTCACAGGCAAGGCAGATAATTATGCATGACAAACAAATCAAGTTGTATATGTAAGTATTACCGGCTTTTCATATGTCAACCATATCTTCATAAAGTGATTTTAAAATATATAAATTTGTAAGGAAAAAGAACTAGTTCTATGGCATAGAATTATAGACTAATGGGATAAAAGAAGTCCTTTTTGAGTGGCATACACTTAAATAAAGGGGCTTCTAAAGAAATAGCAACATAATTTTGATACATGCCATTTAGAAATGATAATTTTCTTGGAAATCGAGGCAGCATCGCAGATACTTCATGGAGTTTTTGAGCAGGTGAAATGAGATAATGTATGTGAAATGATTATTCTGGCACTTTCACTCTAGCACTCCAGCAATCATCGGTGTTTCACCACCTTCCCTTTAAAAGACATGAAGATTCACGTTGGAGGCAATGAGATCAGCTTCAGAAAGGGCAGCTTTCAGGTCAGGTCAAATGAATTTATTTGAGAGAAACCCAGAGATGTTTTTTGTAATTCAGATTTCTGAGATCAAGGCCTCAAGATCAACTGGAAATTAGATTTATTTGGGGAAATATAGTAAACACAAAGGAACAAGAAGCTTAGCAGGACTTTGTGGTGATTTACTAAATAAATACATAAAAATTGACTTTTTTTGTCAGGCTCAAATCAGTTTTGGTTAATTTACCAAAGCCAAAAATAACTCAGCAAACTGATATAGTTAGGAAATGATGGTCTTAATGTAAAGATAATGTTTCCTGATAATTTAAATAACTTCCAATCATTTGGATTTATCACAGCTGGGAGAACCTTATACAAATGCAGCTCTGGGGTTTATAAAAATAGCTCATTATGTTCACATAAATTCTGACCAATTTAAACAGTTCAGGCTTACCCAAAGTTACTCTAATCAGTTTAAATTAATTTGGGTATATTCAATCCTCTTTAAATATATTAAAACCAAGTAAACCATATAAATAAGCTTTTCTTCGGTTCAAACCATTTCTGAAACTACAGGTTGAATGTAAAAGTCGTTGACCAGTTTTAAATTTCTACATACATCCCACTACTTCCTACTAAGTGAAGCCAGTCATCACTACGTCTCATCCTCTTCAAACTAGATTAAGTTCATTTAAAGGGCTTTACCTGATTTATGCTCATATTAAAGGAGAACTACCTTAAGTGGAAGGACAGACTAATGATCTGTTGAAATAAATGCTGTTGGGTACCCTGGTACAATAAAGAAAAAAGGTGGGGAGAATACACTCAACTGGGCCATAAAGAAGATGGATTCAGATGTCCATAACAATGACAGAAAATAAAACAAAGCCAAATGATCCACAAGAAAATAGTTGAAAGAATCCAGCTTCTGCTAAACAAAGTTGGGATGGCAGTGCAGCTTCACTGGGAAGAGCTTTGTCAGAGATAGGTAAAGAAACATGGGAAGGCGAAGACAACCAGTAATGTTATTCAAGGGGAGGGTAATAGAATAAATCAACAAATCACATTCTCATCAAATTGTATTACATTAAGTATTATATTGTTTATCTCCCCAGAATGTTTACAATACATAGAAATACCGTAATCAGAGTAGCTTGCAATAAGAACAAGAAGAATACAAGGGAAGAGAAGCTGAAAGAGGGAGTCCATTGCAAACATTCAGGATCCACATTATTTCAGAGATGCAGTTAAATTGCGATGGAATATCAGAATTTATAACAGGATTACAAACATTTAAAACCCAGCAGCTATTCATGTATCCTAATTGGCATTAAGACATAAATATTGGACGCAAGGTTAGGAGATGAAATAAAAGTACTAGGTTTTATTTGTGAAAAATACCAGGTTATTAACTTTCACTGTTCTTTAGAAGAATTACAGGCAGATAGGATTTTAGTTCAATGAATCCTATGTATTTGGAACACTAAAATAGATAAATGTGCACAAATGAAAGGGCAAAACTAAGGGAAGAAAATAAAGGGATGAGTGAGCAATGTATTAAGATTACAGAGAGGCACAGCTAAAGCCCTCAGCCATTATATAGAAGGGAAACTAGAGTAGACTCTTAATGTGTGGCAAGAAGAAGGTAGACCAGCTGGAGACCTCAGGATCCAAGAAATAATATGGTAGCAAGATGCCTTGGTTTCTTTTCTTTCTTTCTTTTTGGTTCCTACATCATCACTTTTATTTATATATATAAATATTCAGGTAATATTTGGCTTCTACAATTGTAAGAGATACAGGATATAATATACAAGATGATAAATGTTATTGGCAAATATTGAGTATTATAATTTTAATATAATTTTTTCCTTTCTTAAAATGTGTATACTTTTTACATCCTCTGTATTTTTTAAGTCTGATTCATAATACATTCAATGGCATGGTAGGGTATGTCCAGTTATAGCTCTTCCTTGGTCTAGATTATATTTTGATCCTTTTAATCAAATAAGTAGAAATTTGGGGCACTAGAAGGCAGAAGATGCCAGAGATTGGCCACAAGAGGTTCATAAGGTCTTTCTTCACTATGTGAAATGTCCAGATAATATTTGGATGTTGCCAACACTGCTGTCACTCGCTGACATCTGGTGACATCAATCCCTCTGAAGGATTCTGGGCTCTGGAACTGGAAGGAGCCTTCTTTTTAAATCCAGACTTGAAGCCAAAGAAGCTGACTACTCAGAAATGCCAAGAGACTCAAAAAGCAAGAAACAAAACCAAAAAACAGTTTTCAAATAATCCTGTTCTCCAGCCATAGACCAGAAAATATATAGCCTAGCAAGACAGAAAACTTTGGGAAAATACCTGCAGCCAAATGCCCTAACACCACAGAAAAAAACTATGATCCATTCTGAGTCATACCAGACTGAGTGGAGAGCCCAGATTTCATCTCTAACACAGCTACAACGAGGGAGTCAAACCTTGACACCAGAGTGATGAAAGAGAAGGTCACAGAACACCCTATCATTTCATCCTCACCTGATGCTACTGAGGACACCTGTAGCATCCCTGGAGACTATGTGGGTAGTCTGGACTTCTCCCCCACCCAGGCAGTGATGATGCACCTCTCCCCTCCATGTATACAAGGTGTCATGGGATGTTTAATGGAGAGCCAGGACTTTCAGTATCAACAAATGGTAAAAAGCCTACTCTAAAATAGGTCCTCAGTACAAGCTGGTTTCCTTCTATGGAAATGCATTAAAATCTGTATCAGAGTAGCACCATTCGAACCTGGATGCTCCATACATACTCGATTCCTTCCCATATATGTGAATAAGGTTGTATGCATATATATTCTCAGAAGATGTTTGTTTCCTCTCCACTATGGGATGTTTATTTCCTCTCCCAGTAAAGTACATGGCATATTCTAGTAGTACATGGCATATTCTGTTAGTTCAATCCATGCTTGTTTCGATTCCCCTGGGTGAGTGTAAGGTTGTAGTAAAACAAAGTAGCACATGGCGTACCATAGGTAGTCGATGCATTCCTGCTTTCTTGCATTTCTGCGTGAGTAAGGTTGCATGGCTGCTATCTGACATAGAGTAGGCACTAAATGTATGACCATTTTTCTCTTTCATGTGGGGAATGATATATTAGAAAAGTGCCTGACATGCCCTCGAGACATCCTTGTTTATGTCCCTAGGTGTGAGTAATGCTGTGCTAATAGAATGTGGCTGGCCCATACCCATTACTCAAGTCAGTCTTTCCTTCACCTGTGGATGAGGAATGTTCGAGAATAGGACCTGACATACAGTAGGTACTCAGAGCATGCTCAGTTTTTATCCCTGTGTATGAGTAATGTGCTCCTAGAGAAATGTCTGGGATAGACTGCGTGGTCTGTGAATGCTTACTTACTGTCAATAATGTTATAGTAAATAGAACACGCTGCCATACAGAGGCTCATTGGATGCTTGTTTCCACCTTCATGAGTGTAAATTTATATTTAAAAAATGCCTACTTTATACTACATGTTTAACAATTCTTGGGTCTTTCACTATGTGTGAGTAGGGTTGTAGTATAATAGTACAGGCCGTCAATTCATGCTTACTTAGTTCCCCTATATGTACGTAAAATTATTCTAGCACATAATTTGGCCTATGCTAGCTGCTATTTGCAAGCTGTTTCCTTCTCCTGCGGGTGGATAGGTTATAATGGAATGGTATCAGTTGTATGCTAAGGGCTAATGCATTCTGCTTCCTCCTCCCTATGTGTGCATGCTGCCTCCTCTCAAATGTTACACAGAGTAATGCTGACCTGTACTTGGAATATAATGCATCCCTCTTTCCTTACCCCATGTGCCAGCAAAGTTGTAGTTGACTAGTGGTAGGGATATGCGAGGTGCTTTACACATGCTGATTTTCTTCTCTTCTATGCCAGTAAGTTGGTTCTGGAATAGAGTCTGACACACACTGGACGCATTCTTCCATTTACATATATACGGATGAGTAACGAGATACTAGAATGTTGCCTGACGTATCCCTGCTCTGTGCAGGTTTGGTTTTTTCCTGTATGTTGTACTAGAATTGCTTCTTACATATACCAGGGTTCTGACGGATGTTTGCTTCTTTCCCCCAGGTGTGAGGAGGTTATAATAGAGTAATTCATGAAATGTGCTAAGCACTTAATGCATGGTCATTTCCTTTCCTCCTGTGAGAATAAGGTTGTTGCAAAATTGTACCACAGTACAATAGTCATTTATGTGCAGTTCTTTCTTTCCCTTACATGTGAGTAAGGTGATATTCGAAAGGTGCCTGGCAACATTGTGTGCTGCGAGCATGCTTGTTTTCCTCACTTAAATGTGAGTAAGGATGCCCAGGGAAATTTCCAGGCCTATGTTATATACTCTGTACATGCTCTTTTCATTCCCACATATGTAAGTTTGTCCAAAATTATTATTTTGCATATTCAGTGTTCTTAAGGGATGCTTGTTTCCTCTTTCTAAAGTGTGATATTGTATTTACCGTGTATTGTAAGTGCTCAGTGCAATATTCCTCTCTTCCTCTTATGCGAGCAGCGTCCTTGCAGCAGACTGCCTGGCTCAGCAGCTGTGAAATTCATGTATGTATTTTTTATCCTAAGAGAGAGTAAGGTTGGACTAAATAACTGAATGTCAAGGAATAGACATGAATGACTATTTCATTTTTCTTCATAATAGGTCATATTTCATTAAAACAGTGCTAGACAATAGCAGATGCTCCATTCATGCCTGTTTTCTTCTCCTATGAGTGAATAAATTGTGCTAGAATAGTGCTTGACAAATATTAGGCACTTACTACTTGCTTGTATCATTCCTTTGACTTGTGGATGACGTTGTACTTCAAAAATACCTAGAAGGAATTTACTTGGGACTTAATACATATTCATTCCCTTTTCCAATATGAGAGTACACATTTGCTAGAATAGTATCTGGCTTATAGAAGGTATTCATTGCAGGTGTGTTCCATCTCCCGTGTGTGAATAAATTTATACTAGAATAGACCTTTTAATAAACTGGTGGGGCACTGAATGCTTCCTTCTTACTGTGTACGAGTAATGTTGCAAGCATAATATATGGTCTATACAAAGTACTTGATTCCTGCTTGCTTGTTTCCCATTAACTGAAAACGTTCTTACGAGAAGAACGCCTGGCTTTTACTAGTAGCTTCATGCTCACTTCCTTCTCCTGTGTGCAAAGTCGTGTGGCACGTATTAATTTCTCAGTGCACGTTTGTTCCTCCTTCCTCTGTGTGAATGACATTGTGCTAGACTAAAATGTGCCATATAATGGGACATTTCATTCATTCAATTCATTCTTGTTTCCATTTCCCCATGTGTGTATAAATTTTTACTAGGAGTGTTTGGTATGCCTGAGGTGATCAAAGCATTTATGCTTCCTTCCCCTGCGTGTGAGCGAATTGGTATAGTCATAGCATCTCGCATAGGTTCTCAGCGTATGCTGGCTCCCTTTCTCTATTGTCCTACGACTGTACTTAACAAATAGTTGGTGCTCAAATCAGTCTTATTTCCTTTTACTATGGGTGAGTAACACTGTTCTAGAATAGGACATAGCAAACACTAGGTACTCAATGCAAGCTTGTTTCCTGTCCCTAGGTGGGACTACAATTATAATAAAGTAGTACATGGAATATACTATGTAGTCTGTGCATGCTCAATTCCTCCTTATCGGTGTGAACAACAGTGCCAGGCACGTATCAGAGGGCCAATGCATGCTTATTTTCTTCCACTCATATGAGAGTAAATTTCTACTGCAAAGGAGTCTGCCATATACCCAGCACTCAAAAAATTCTTATATCCATTTGATGTATGAATAATGTATAAAATGTGTCGACAATACATGAGGCGCCCAATGCATTCTCACTTAATTCCCCTGTGTGTGAGTAGCATTATTCTAGCAGATAGTTTGATAGTTTGGCATACACTAAGCTTATTTTCTTACCCAATGTGTCCCTACATAGTATTAAATAATACCATGTATATACAGAGAGGGTGAAAAAATGTGTACACATTTTAAGAAATGAAAAACAGTATTAAATTTATAGTACTCAATATACTGATAACAAAGGATGAGCACAAGTCACACTGAGCACCTTTTGCAACTGCAGAAGTCAGACGTGACTTGAGTATTACAAAGTGTTTCTTCTCCGCACCCTCAGTAAGTTTGTACTAAAATAGGGCCTCACAGATTATAATCACTTAGTGCATTATTTTTCCTTCCCCATTTATTTAAGTAAAAATAAATTTTAACAGTGCCTGGTATAAACTCCTTACTCATGGACTTTTCTTCATATGTGAGGATAGTATTTTCCTGGAATAGTGTCTGGCATACACTAGGTATTTTTTTTGCATGTTTTATTTCCTCATATAGAGATAAGATTGTGCCTGCCATGTGTTGTGTATGTTGAACCTTCCTTGCATCATTTTGGTAAATCCCATTTGGTCATTGTAATGCTTTATTGAGGATTTTTGCGTCTGTGTTTATCAGGGATATTGACCTGGGTTGTTTGTTTATTTGTTTGTTTTTATGGTATCCTTTTCTGGCTTTGGCACTAGAGTGATGCCAACCTCATAAAGTGAGTTTGGAAAGCTTCCTCATTTTTCTACTTTTTGGAAGAGTTTAAAAGGATTGGCATAAATTTTTCTTTGAATGTTTAGTAGAATTCAGCTATCGAGCCAGCTGGTCTTGGCTGTTCTTTGTTGGGAGGTTTTTAATTACTATTTCAATCCTTTTATTTCTTCTTGGTCGGGTTCAGGATTTCTATTTATATTTCTTCTTGATTCAGTTCTGGTAGTTTACATCTTTTTTGGAATTTATCCATTTCTTCAGGTTATCCAGTTGATTGGCTTATAATTTTATAATAGTCTTTTATTATAGCCCATGCGATTATCCATGTAGTCTTTTATTATAGTCTTTTTTGCTTCTGAGGACTTGTTTATAATGTTAACCTCTTTCATTTCGGATTTAATTTACTTGGATCCTCTCTTCTTTCTCAGTTTAGGTTTGTCAATTTTTTTTTTATCTTTTTAAAAGAATTCTTATATTTACTGTTTATTGTCTGTTTCTTTTCTTCCTTCTACTACTGTAGGCTGGGCTTGTTCTTTTTCTACTTCCTTGAGGTGCAAAGTTACTTTATTAGAGATCTGTCTTCTATTCTGATGTAGGCATTTATTACTATAACCTTCCCTCTTGGTACTGCTTTTGCTACATACTGTTAGTTTTGTTATGTTTTCATTTTATTTGTCTCAAAATTATATTTTAAGTTCTCTTTTGCTCTTTTCTTTGACCCTGTGGTTGTTCAGTGGTTGTGTGCTGTTTAATTTCATGTGTTTGTGGATTTTCCAATTTTCTTATGGACTAATGATTTCTAGTTTTATTCCACTATGGTTGGAAAAAAATACTTAGAATAATGTTAACTTTATTAAGACTTGTTTATTTTGTTCTGGGACTAACATTTTTTCTATTTTGGAGAAGGCTCTATGTTCACTGGAGAACAGTGTGTATTTTTCTGCTGTTGGGGGGAAATTTCTGTATATGTGTTCAGTCCATTTGTACCATAGTGTTGCTCAAGTCAGATGAGTCTTTCTTTTAAAATTGATTTTCAGGGTGGCGCCTGTGGCTCAAAGGAGTAGGGCACCGGCCCCATATGCCAGAGGTGGCAGGTTCAAACCCAGCCCCAGCCCAAAACTGCAAAAATGTGTCTATAATGTTTAATCACAATAGTGCCTGGCATTTATTAGTTGTTCAATTCATCCTCATTTCCTCCTCCTATGAGTGAGAAAGTCTCTACTATAGTAATCCTGGTGTATACTAATCATTCAAATCATTCAATCCATGCTTGTTTTCTTCCCCCATGTGTGAATAAGGTGATATTAAAATACTTAAATACAACCTGGCTTATATGAAGCAAACAATGTGTCCTTGCTTCTTTCCTGATCTGAATTTGCATAGTTGTACTAGAATAATAGCTGGCATAAATTTATCTCTAAACTCATGCTCATTTCTTTCTTTTTTTCTATGCCAAGGATGTAAGTTCTGAGTGATTCCTCATTTTCTGTCCCATGTGTGAGTTATTTTGTACTAGAGTAGTACTTGGTATACAGTAGGTGCTCAATACATGCTTGTTTCTTTCCACTACACGTGGATAATATGATTCTAAAATTGTTCCTGGCATATATTAGATACTCAGTGCATAATGTTTTTTTTCCCTTCATGTGTTAGGGTATCTGCACTGGTACAGTATCTGGTGTATACATGTTATTTCTCTGCAATTGTATATGAATAAATTAAAGTAAAACCTGACGTGTTCTAGGTACTCAATTCATGCTTGCTTCTTTCTTCTACAGGTGAATAACGTTCAGAACACACAAAGCCTCGGTGTATGCTCATTTCTTTTCCCCTGTGTGTCAATGATGTTAAAATAGAAATTGTGCTGGACGTATTCTAGGAGCTCAAAGAGTATGCATTTTCTCTCCCCACCTGTGAGTAATGTGTGTGGTATTAGAGCAGTGCCTGCCATATACTAGTGCCGTGTGCATGTTGGCTTCTTTTCCTTGTGTTTTGCAAAGTCGTAGTTACAAGAATGCCTGGTGTATAGTAAAGGCTCAATACATGCTTGCTTCTTTCCTCATCCATCTGCGTTCTGTTGCAGTGAAATAGGTCTAGGCATATATTATTGATATGTGCTGCAAGCAGGCTTGTTTCTTTCCCTTAAGTGTTATTTTGGGTGTACAATGAAATTGGTATGCACACTCGTGGCTTCTCCTTCTGTGAGAGTAATTTTGTATTAATCTTAGTATAGTACCTGACATGTACTCAGTGAGTGCCTGCTTCCTTTCTCTTCTGTGTGTGATGCTGTGCTCAAATATTCCTGCCATACAAAGTATTCCATCATGCTTGTTTGCTTCCCCATGTGAGGATTATATTTGACTAGAATAGTACTAGGCAAATAATCTATGCTTGCTGCTTCTTGCATCATATAAGTAATATACTAAAATAGTGTCTGGCACACCCCAGGTTTCCCCTGCAAGCTCCTATCTTCCCATATGTGAATAAGCTTCCACTAGACTAGTACCTGGCTTATACAAGATGCAGAATGAATGTTTGTTTTATGTTACTTGTGCACGATGATGTTACCTGGTGTTTACTGGGCTTTCCTATGCAGGATTGTCTCTCTGCATGTATGAGTGATACGACACTAGAATAATGCCTGGCCTATCCTAGGAGCTTAGGCCATGCTCTGTCCTTTATTCTATGTAAAACTGAAGCTGTACTAGAATACCGTCTAGACTCACGAGATGAGACTGCATGCTTGCTTCTTTTCTTACTTTGTGTGTAGTGTACTAGAATAATGCCTGGCAGTACTAGGTGCTTTATGTATCCCTGGCTTACTCACTCATAAGAAAGGAAAATAAGCATGCATGAAACAGATAATATGTGTCAGGTACTGTTCTAATATATTACTTACATGTAAGAGAGGGTAATAAATTATGCATTAATTTCTTAGCAGAAGCTCTATTACAACCTCATTCTCAAAATGCAAGGAAAAAATGAAACATGAGTTAAGTGCCTAGTTATATCAGAAGTTATTCTTTTACAACCTTGTTCTTATGTAGGAGGAAGCACATAGCCATGAATTTGCTGATTTGTGTAATTCCAGTCACAATTCTATAAAAATCTCCTCACATAGTTCAGATAAAAGATAATGAACCGAATGCCAGGCACTAGTATGACACTATGCACACATAAGGAAAGGGAA
>CAUYQV010182356.1:0-12710 GCA_963574575.1 Galagoides demidoff
TGTGGTCCCAGCTACTTGGGAGGTGGAGGCAGGAGACTCACTTGAGCCCAGGAGTTGGAGGTTGCTATGAGCTGTGATGCCATGGCACTCTACCCAGGGGGATAGCTTGAGGCTCTGTCTCAAAAAAAAAAAAAAAAGAAAGAAAAAGGGCATTAGGAAAAAATTTGAATGGAGTATGGACTTTAGTTAATAATAATATATGAATACTGGTTTATTACTGATAACATATGTACCATACTCGTGTAAGAAGTTAGTAACAGGGAAAACTGGGTTGTATGGGAATTCTCTTCATTATCTTTGTAATTCTTCTAAACCTATTTTAAAATATGTACAAGTGCCTCACACTTATATTCCTAGCATTCTGAGAGGCTGAGGTGAAGGACTGATTGAGGCCAGGAGTTTGAGATCAGCCTGAGAAAAACCAAGACCCCATTTCTACAGAAAATAAATTAGCTGAGCATGATGGCATATCCCTATAGTCTCAACTACTTGGGAGGCTTTAGCAGGAGGATCCCTTGAACCCAGGAGTTTGAGGCTACAGTGGGCTATGATGATGCCACTGCACTCTGGCCTGGGAGACAAAGCAAGACCCTGCCTCAAAAACAAAAAACAAACAAATGAAAAAACTATTCTAAGATAAATTTATTTTAAAATATACAGGGTTGGGCACATGCCTGTAATCCTAGCACTCAATGAGGCTGAGGCAGGAGGATCACTTGAGCTCAGGAGTTTGAAGTTGCTATGAGCTCTGATGATGTCACACCACTCTAGCTCAGGCAACAAAGTGAGACTGTCTCAAAAAACAAAAAGAGAGAGAGATCTAAGGAACAACCAGGTGAAATGCACGGATCCTGGTTTATACAAACTAAAACAGAAATGTCCTTGTCCTTTTGGGAACTACTAGAAAAATTTGCATACTGAATATTAGGTGATACTGTAATTATTATTAAAGTTTTTTTTCCCTATTTAGGTAAGGTTCCTTTCACTATGTAGGAAAATGTTATTTTTTACAGCTGCATACTGAAAATGAGCATTTCTTTTTTAAGAGACGAGGTTGTCTCGTTCTGTTGCCCAGGCTGGAGCGCAGAGGCCATGCACAGGTGTGATCAGAGCTCACTGCAGCCTCAAACTCCTCCTCATCTCCCGCCTCAGCTTCCTGAGTAGCTGGAACTATAGGTAGGTAAGTGCTGGGCATGGCTTGGAAAAAAAAAGAAAAATCACTGTTTGCTCTGAGAATAAATTCCCAATCCCTTCCTATGGCCTGGAACTAAGCTTCTGTAAGCTCTGATGTCACCAAACTCTCTAACCTATTTTTTGTGCTATTCCCCACTTCACTAGCACAATCGTGCCACACCAACCTTCTTTCTGGCCCCTGCCTGGTTTAGGGCCTTTGCCCATACCACATGTCTGCCAGAATGCCCTTCTCATGATGGGCAAAACTGAAGTAGCCCCGATCTTCTATTGCTCTTCATCACCCTATTTATTTCCTTCCGAGCATCCTATTGTTTGTTCACTGTCTCCCCCTACTGGAATGTAGCCTCCCTGAGCGCAAAGACCTTCCCCACCTCCCAGTGTTTAGAACAGTAGCTTGCTTATACAACATATACCCCCCAAATATCTGTCTGTGACTAATTCAATAGGTTTTAACATCAACAACTATGGGAATCATAAACTACAGATCCAAAGTCATCTCTACTTCTCTTAAAACAGATTAAAATTCTAATTAAAGTTCTGGCCGGGCATGGTGCTCACACCTGCAATCCTAGCACTCTGGGAGGCTGAAGTGGGTGGATTGTTTGAGCTCAGGGGTTCCAGACCAGCCTGAGCAAAAAACCGGACCCCCATCTCTACTACAAATAGAAAATGCTGAGGCAAGAGGATCTCTTAAGCCCAAGAGTTGGAGGTTGCTGTGAGCTATTGATACAGGACAGGGGGCATCCCAGCCAGCTCGTGGAGCTGGGGGGCGCAGACCAGCTGCCTGTGCCTTGGTGATGTTGGTGCAGTAGCAGTAAGCAAGGGAACCAGTGGGCTGGATGGAGGGCAGGGGGGCCCCATTTCCTAGGCCTGGGAATGAAAGGGATTGTAGCCATTCATTTGCAACCCAGACAGGACCCAGACATGTCCCAGACACTATATCCCAACACGCAAAATGTAACTACTGAGGGCCACATGCTACTATACATACCCCTAGACAAAGAGCTTAGGGACTGACAGACAAACGGAGAGAGTTTTTCTCTCCTGACTTGGGTTTTCTCTCTGCCAGGAGCTCTGATGCTCTGTATTCTTTTCTGTAAATAAATCCTGTCTTACCACTGATCTGTGGTCCCTGGATTCATTCTTCAAATCACTGAGACCAAGAACCTACTGAAGAGCAAAATTCTGGTATCACTATGACACCAGGGCACTCTACTTAGGGCAACAGCTTGAGACTGTGTCTCAAAAAAAAAAAAAAAAAAATTAAAGATTTTTGTGTTTCTAATTTTTTTTTTTTTTGAGACAGAGTCTCACTTTGTTGCCCTCACTAGAGTGCTGTAGTATCATAGCTCACAGCAACCTCAAACTCTTGGGCTCAAGTAATTCTCTTGCCTCAGCCTCCCACATAGCTGGGATTACAGCGCCTACCACAACACCTAGCTATTTTTTTTTTTTTTTGAGACGGAGCCTCAAGCTATCCCCCTGGGTAGAGTGCCATGGCATCACCGCTCATAGCAACCTCCAACTCCTGGGCTCAAGCGAGTCTCCTTCCTCTGCCTCCCAAGTAGCTGGGACCACAGGTGCCCACCACGACACCGGGCCATTTTTTGGTTGCAGCCATCATTGTTGTTTGGCGGGCTGGGCTGGGGATTCAAACCCATCACCTTAGGTGTACATGGCTGGCGCCTTAGCCGACTGAGCCACAGGCGCCGAGCCAACACTCAGCTATTTTAAGAGACGGGGTCTTACTCTGGCTCAGGCTGGTCTCCAATCTGTGAGCCACTGTGCCTGGTTGGTTTTGTTTGTTTGTTCGTTTGCTTTTTGAGAGGCAGTTTTGCTTTGTTGCCTAGGCTAGAGTGCGGTGGCCTCATTATGGCTCACTGTAACTTCAAACTCCTGGGCTCAAGAGATCTTCCTGGCTCAGCCTCCAGAGTAGCTGGGACAACAGGAGCTGTCATCATGCCCGTCCAGTTCTTTCTATTTTTAGTAAAGATAGGAGGTCTCACTCTTGCTCAGGCTGGTCTGGAACTCCTAAGCTAAAGGGATCCTCCTATCTCAGCCTCCCAGAGTGTTAGGATTACAAGAGTGATAAAGATTTTGCTTTCTTTTTTTTTTTTTTTGAGACAGTCTCACTTTGTCGCCCTCTCCTAGAGCACCGTGGCATCACAGCAAGCTCCAGCTCTTGGGCTTAGGCGGTTCTCTTGCCTCAGCCTCCCGAGTAGCCCCACTCACTGAGCCACAGGCGCAGCCTGTAATACAGATGTTTTAAAAGAGCAATTTACAAACTTTTTTCCCTCCTGTGGCATCAATCCATTACTTCATTTATGATCTTATCTCTAAGGAGGGGGCAGGGCAGACATGCAGGTCCTGAATGTTGAGTTCTAGACCTGTCTTAAATTTGCTGTGACCAAGACAAAGTGTGAAAAGCGGAGGTGGCACAGACATCGCAAAAGTTTCCTTTTACAGCTGAAACATTCTTTTCCCAACTCGTTTATCCCACCTCAGCCCATCAGGCACGTGAGGAACCGGCCCTACGCTTACCAATAGCAAATTCCACCAGGGTCTCATTCTCCTCAGACAGCGAATCAAGAAATAAATCCAGAACCTGCAGCTGCCGCAGATACTGATAATTGCTGGGGTCATAGGCGAAGTTGGCGAGGTTGGCAAGGACTTGCTCCTTGGCGTCTGCAACAGGAGAGTGGCACTAGAGCCAGGTCTGGGGCAGCAGTCACCGCCAGACCCTGTCCGGCCCCTCGGCTCCCACCCTGTGGCTCTCACCTTGGCTCTCTGTCTCTTGAAATTCTGTGACCAGTGCCTGCAGGTATCCCAGCCGTCCGACGTGGGGGTCTACTTTCGGCTTCTGGGCCATGATCAGGGCGATGGAAGACCCCAAGGGACGAGTGGGAGAGTGGGAAAGGTGAGGCCGGAAAACTGGGCAAGAACCTCACCTTGCCTGGGCCAAGGCGGACGGGGGCGGCAAAGGGGGCCTTTTCTGGTGCAGTAATTTGGAGCTGGACCCACGGTGGGGCCTCAGGAGACACGGGCGCACAGTCTGCCACTGCAGCAGGATGAGAAGGTAACAGCACCCAGCCCGCAACTCCCGGGTTAGGTTCTGAGCTCCGCGAGCGGAAGCCACGCTGACCCCGCCCCCAGAGGGCGGAAGAGGCGGGGCTAAATGGGTCAGTAACCGGGCCGTCGCCGAGCTCCTCGGTCGGTGCGCGTGCGCGGCGCTCCACCCACCCTACGCCTGTGTTCCTGGCCGAAGCTCGTCTGCGGAGGCCGAAATGTGGAGCGACTCTAGGGCTCCTTAGGGTCACAGAGGAGTGGGAGAACGCCCTTGTGGTGGGACGTCGAGGCAGAAGCACCTCCAGAATCCCCCGGCAAAGTGTAGCCCAGCTTCCTGCACCAGGATGTCTCTTTGGAGCGTGAGCGTCAGCTCCCGGCTCTCTCATCGGGTGGGCCCCTACGGTCGGGTGGGCTCTTGCAAAAAGCTTGGCGACCCTGATATCCCAATGCCCCGCCACCTCTGCAGCCCGGAGCTGGGTCCGTCATCTCTCGATAGAAATCGGGAAAACTGTAATGTCTTAGGCTTTTTGTCAGCCCTGTGGAAGGAGTGAGACTGTGTTAAAACAAAAACAGAAAACCAAGGTTGGGCATGGTGGCTCACACCTATTATCCCAGCACTCTGGGAGCCCTGGACAGGTGGATTTCAGCTCAGGAGTTTGAGACTATTCTGAGAAAGGAGACTCCGTCTCTACTGGCCAGGCGTTGTGGCGGGAGCCTTATCCAGGCCGATAAAGTGAGACTCCGTCTCAAAAAAATAAAAACAGACAACACACTACAACCTTGCACAAAAGTCCATTGCAACCTTACACAAAAAATACTTCAGGGCCGGGTGTGGTGGCTCATATCTGTAATCCATGCACTCTGGGAAGCCAAGGTGGGTGGATTGCCTGAGCTCACGAGTTCGAGACCAGCCTGAGCCAGAGTGAGACCTTACCCATCAAAATAGTTGGGTGTTGTGGGTGGCCCCTGTAGTCCAAGCTACTCGGGAGGCTGAGGCAAGAGAATTGCTTGAGCCCAAGTGTTTGAGGTTACTGTGAACTGTGATTCTATAGCACTCTACTGAGGGCGACAAAGTGAGGCTGTCTCAAAATAAATACTTCTGGAAGAACATCTGCCCAGCCTGTGCAACCTCATACTGAAGTCAATCTTTTTTTTTTTTTTTTTTTTTTTTTTTTGAGACAGAGCCTCAAGCTGCCCCCCTGGTTAGACTGCTGTGGCATAGCTCACAGCAACCTCCAACTCCTGGGCTCAAGCAAGTCTCCTGCCTCCGCCTCCCAAGTTGTTGGGACCACAGGTGCCCACCACAACGCCTGGCTATTTTTTTTTTCGGTTACAGCCATCATTGTTGTTTGGTGGACCCAGGCTGGATTCGAACCCACCACCTTAGGTGTATGTGGCTGGCACCTTAGCCACTTGAGCCACAGGTGCCGAGCCATGAAGTCACTCTTTTTATTAATCCTTGTAGCTAAGGATAATTATCTCAATAAATTATGTAACCCTCATTTTTCCTTTAAAAACTTTTGTCTTCCTTGACCTCCCTGAATATGCACATGATTTACTGTGAGATGTGTATTCCCATGGCAATGCACTATTCCCAGATAATTATTTTAGAAAGCCTCTTATTTAGGTTGACAAGGTCAAGGACTGTCCTTCAGCCCTGGGCCTGGATACAGGCAGAATGGCCACCACACTACAGCCTGCTGCAGCCCCACTGGAAACAGTCCCTACCTCTGAAGTTTCAGGTCCCTGTGGTCAGCTCCTGCCCTGTGCACACCTCTGGGGCAGAAGTTTTGACCTTAGTTTGGGTGCTTGGGAACTCTGGCTGCTCTCAGGGAGAGTGATGGCCCCAGGACCCTGACCAGGCCCTTTGGAGTCTATGTGGGAAGTGCATCCCAACCAAAAGTGGCCAGGGGACTTCTCTGCCTTTCCCTGGACAGAGTAGCAAAGAGGAGCTCAGGGCTCAGAGGATAGGATGTAAGTAGAGCTCAGGGCTCTACTTCTCTATGTCCAGGAACTATCCCAGGCCCTTTCTAGAAGATTCCTTGGAAATCAGCTCAGTGTTGGTTCTGGAATCTGATGGGCCACTCTGTCCTCCCGTGTGTCTGCTCTTAAGCTAAGGCTTCAGGGTCACTTCCCCTTGAGAAAGAACTGTCAGCCTTTGCTTTTATGCTGAGGGTAGCAACTAGTCACTGACACACAGTAGATGCTCAATAAATATTTATTAAAGGAATTCTGCACAGGGATTATTGTCATTCTTGCCTAGGGGGAAGATGAGGTCAAAGTTCCCTGTTCACTGATCTCATTTTCAGAACATTAGGCCTATTAGGGAACATAAAAGATATCACAGTCTGATGAACACTGGCAACAGAAGCACCTACCTACCAGCCCCCACTCTCTCCTTTTCTACTTGAGATGGAGAAGCAGGCAGGACTTGGTAAAATGTTTTTCCTTCAGACCATGAGCTGTTTATGGTAGCCAAGTCAAAGCCTGACTAGGGAGCTGCTAGAAGGCCATGACAGTCTCAGAACACTCAGAGTCAACTTTCCAAATTAGAAGAGACTTTAGTTCCTCCATGCCAGCATCCTCCTTTTTCAAGGCTCAGAGATGGTCAACAATTTGCCCAAAGTCATACAGCAAATTGTGGCAGAGTCAAACAGGAATTTAGGTCTGGCCCAGAGCCCTTGGCTTCAGCTCTGCAGTACCTGCTTTGGCCATAAGGGGGAGACTCATGGCAAGGTTCTGGAGGACACAGGATAGCCCGAAGGATGTTTATTCATGCCAGCTGGACAGTGTGGAGGAGGAAGATTGGCACCCGTTCACAAAAATAAAATCAATTCTCCTGATAAGGTTTTCTTGCTGGAGCCTGGTTGAGCCTGAATCAACAAACAATGTCCTGAGCCTGAGCTGCCCCTGCCAAGAGGGAGAAGGGAAGGAGGAGAATACTTACTCCAGGCCTGTTTTCCAGTTTCATTAGTTCACAGAGTTTATGACCTGCTGCAGGGAACATTTTTGTGTTTAATTCAAACAAACTCTGTTTTCCCATTCCCTTGGTACCCTGCTGGGATAGGCCTGGGCTGATGACAAGTTAGTCCCCGGGTGCTGACCTAAGTGGGGGGAACTCTGACCTCCAAGCCCCAGACATAAGCCAGCAGGGAGCAGGCTGAACTGGCACCTGGCCCAGCCATTTACTCATCCAAGGGGTGACAGCTCTAACATGGCAGGGATGAGAGGGGCCTGAGGAGGACAGGATGGGAATTAGAAGGGCTTCTGTCACCAAGGCAGCCTCATTTTCACGAGAGTCTTCATCCAGGGTGCCTAACCAGCCTTCTCCTCAGCCCCACCAGTCAAATGTCTGGCTTCCTGCAACCTCAGCATTAATATTCCCCACCAAGGTTACAGAGTGGGGCAGATGAAGGAGGCAGCCTCTAGAACAGGCCCTCCTGAGAGTGCAGGGAACCCTCAGACTTCACCAATTCTAGGACCCAAGCCAAAGGCTCCCCTCCTGCCCTCTGTGCACATGCCAGGATGAGCACTCCATTTGACCTTTAACCTGCCCCAGTGCTGCATCCAGGCCAACCCCTCAGCCTGTCCCTCCACCACAGCCTCTTAGTGTGAGGCCCCATGACCTGCATGGGGCAACCACACCACCACCCTTGGCTGCTTTAAAAGGGAGGGGCTGGGTCACTTGGAAAGACAGGGCAAAAGGGTTCTGGAGGAAGGTGAGCTCTTCAGAACCATCTGGAAGCCAGAGAAGGGCAAAGAGAAATGATGTCGGAGGCCTCTAGGCTGGGCTTGGAGGTCCAGTGCATTGAGCTGTAGGAGCAGCAGTGAGCAGCCAGCTGAACTGAGCTGGTGTGACAGATCCAAGTGCCTTGGTGTCCAAGGAAGTCAGGAGGGTCTGCTCTTGGGTTCTGCTGGTGGGAGGGGATCCAACTCCGTGGCCCCAGCTCCTAGCTGAGTCCCAACTTATAGAGCCTATTCGGCCTTAGACTCAGGCTTCCTGAGCCAGCCTTCACCAGCCCCTGGTGAAAAGCTGGAGATCCCACTCCTGGGCTGAGATGGTGGTCACTCACAGACCTGCAGGCTCAGACGCTAGTCACATACATGATGTCAGGGCACAGTCGCTTCTCAGGACTGTCTTTGCCTTCCAAGATCTGACCCCACTCCGGGGCAGCCTCCTCTCTGGCTCCTTCCTTCTCAGTCTGCTTACCGTGCTGCTCCTTTTGCTGCAGGGAGTAGAAGCTGCCGCCCATGAAGAGGGCAGCCGAGATAAGGAAGAAGCTGGACATGAAGAAAATGTAGCTGAAATTGTTGGTGGTGTCCAGGAGCAACCCTGTGGGACAGAGAGCAGGTTAGGCCACTGCCCAGGGCTACTAGGCCTCCCCCAACTCAATTGTGTTCCCTGAGAGCAGGGATTTTATTTTTGTCTCTGCTGTAGAGGCAGTCCCTGAGTTACAAACATCTGATTTGCATACAACTTACACTTATGAATGGATGCTATTATAATAGTAAAGATACTGGTTCCAAGTTACATACAAAGTCGATTTAAGAATAAACCTATAGAACCTATGTTGTTCGTAACCCGGGGACTGCCTGTACTAGGAATCACAGCTAGCACCCAGTAGGCACTTGAGAGATGTTTGTAAGATGAACAGAGGGGAAGAAATGCTAAACCTACTCTGGCCTGGGTAGAAAGGGTCAGCGGCCTGAAAAAGAACATAAGGGTATAACCCCCTTACCCTTGGGGACAGTGAGCCAGTCACCCACACCTCTTCCTGGATAGCTCCCTTCATTTGTTTGCTTGGAGAACTTCCTTAGAAACTGGGACTTCCAATGCCACACTTGGAGGAAGAGTCCCCACTGGGCTGGAGTCAACCTGTGGCTTTACTACAATAACCACCAGCACATGTTGTCTGTGGGGTGCTCCAGCACCAAGGGCTTTACACACCTTCCATCAGGTGCTAGGGTGTCACGCTTTCAGCTGCTTCTCATGTGGGTCTCTACTATTTTTTTTTTTTTTGAGACAGGGTCTCACTCTGTCACCGGGGATAGAGGGCTGTGATATCATCACAGCTCACAGCAACCCCATACTCCTGGGTTTAAGTGACCCTCCTGCCCCAGTCTCTCTAGTAACTGGGACTACACCTGCCACCATGCCGGGCAAATTTCTAAGTTTTTTGTAGAGTCAGAGTCTCACTATGTTGCCAGGGATGGTCTCTTTTACCCCTATGGTCACAAATGTGTCTCTTTGCTTTAGTTTCCAAGTTTACCTGTGCCAGAAGGTAAGTCCCCAGAGGGCGAGGACCTTTGTATTCAGCCATGTGCACCTAGCAACTGGCACAGGTGAATAAATGGTTAGGGCAGGTATTCCGTTCTGCATTTTGCAGATAACATTGTGTCTCCGAGGAGGAAAATGATTCACCCAGGTCCACAGGCAGGAATTAGGAGAATCAGGGTGTTCACAAAAGCAAAAACAGGCACAGTGCTGACTGCACACCACGTCTCTCCACTAAGCCCTGTGCTGTGTGACTTGGGACCCTCACAAGAAGCCTGTGAGGGCTTGGCACCTGTGGCTCAAGTGGCTAAGGCGCCAGCCACATACACCTAAGGTGGAAGGTTTGAATCCAGCCCGGGCCTGCCAAACAACAATGACGGCTGCAACCAAAAAAATAGCTGGGCCTTGTGGCGGGCGCCTGTGGTCCCAGCTACTTGGGAGGCTGAGGCAGGAGACTCACTTGAGCCCAGGAGTTGGAGGTTGCTGTGAACTGTGATGCCACAGCACTCTACCCAGGGTGACAGCTTGAGGCTCTGTCTCAAAAAAAAAAAAAACAAAACCCTGTGAGAGCTTCCTAACCCCACTCTACTGATGGGAAACAGAGGCACAAGAAGGAAGAGGAAGGGGTCAGGCAGGTCCAGCAGACACACCCATGTTTTTTGCTGTTCATCATGGTACCCCAATTGCCAGTTAAGGAACCGGCTGTAGGACAGTCTTCTGGAGATGCTGGTCTGGGCCCAAATCTTTCCAGACTTCTCCCCTTTGTTCCATCCCCCACCCACCCAGGCCACATCTGTGCACATCTGACTGCTCCCCTCCTAGCCTCACCAGCCAATGGTGGGGAGATGAGGAGAGCGATGCCCTCCAGGATGGTGAAGAGGCCCAGGGCGCTGGGGAATCGCTCCATGGGGACAATGTCCATGAGGACCTGGAACATGAGGGCACCAATGCCACTCATGGACACGCTGTATGCCAGGCTGTAGCCCACCAGCATGGAGAAGTCAGCAGACACTGCGCACACCAGGTTGGTGAGCCCATTGAGCAGGACTGCCAGGCTGAACAGGTACTTGCGGTGACTGGCAAATGCCGGCTGGCTTGCCACCAGTCCAGCCACGGGCCGTAGGAAGATGTTGCTAAAGCCGATAATGGAGATAAGTAGGGCCGCCCGCTGCTCATCCACACCATGCCGCACAGCGTATGGCACCAGGAAGACGTGTGGCAGAGGAAAACCCAGGATCATCCACATCACACCCAGAGTGAAGACGCAGTAGCGTGCATTGTGCCGCAGGATGTCGAAGGCCAGGCGGCGCTGGATGGTCCGGCCACAAACTGCCAGACAGCCTAGGGCAGGTGTCTTGGGAGGTAGAAGGGGAACTTCTTTGGTCTCAAGGGGCATGTTGGTGGCCACAGGCCTCAAGATGGCCCCGCAGGCGCAGCAGTGGAGAAAGACCCCCGCGAAGACAAGGAAGGTCCCTCTCCAGCCCAGCTCCTCCAGCAGGTAGAGGGAGAGCAGCGGCCAGAGTGTGATGCCCAGGGAGGTGCCCGTCGAGGCCAGGGCATTGGCCAGCGCCTGCCGGCGGATGAAGTAGAAGCCCAGCACTGTGACACTGGACTGGAAGCTGAAGCACATGCCCAGGCCTGCAAGGGGAGAGAAGGAACCAGCTTGGGGGTGTTTGGGACTTTCACCTGCACCCAGAGCAGGCGAAGCAAGGGTCAGTGCACTCTTCTGCACTGCTTTGGTTCTATCCCAGACACACCTCCGAGTCCCTTGGGGACTGAAGATTAAATCAGCCTGCCTCACCAGTTCCCTCTAAGTATCCCACCCTAGATCCACTCTCTCAAGGCTGCCACTAGCACTAGGGTGAGATATATATATATATATATATATATATATATATACATTTTTTTTTTTTTTTGAGACAAAGCCTCCAGCTGTTGCCCTGGGTAGAGTGCTGTGGCATCACAGCTCACAGCAACCTCCAACTCCTGGGCTTAAGCAATTCTCTTGCCTCTGGTGTCCGCCACAACGCCTGGCTATTTTTTGGTTGTCGTTGTCATTGTTGTTTGGCAGGCCTGGGCTGGATTCGAACCCACCAGCTCTGGTGTATGTAGAATATCACCCTCGGCTCGGCACCTATGCTTTAGCCACTTGAGCCATAGGTGCCGAGCCAAGGGTGATATTTTTTTTTTCAACAGAGTTTCACTTTGTCATCCTGGGTAGAGTACCAGAGCTCACAGCAATCTCAAACTCTTGCACTCAAATGATCCTCTTGACTCAGCTTCCAAGTAGCTGAAACTACAGATGCCCACCACAATGCCTGGCTATTTTTAGAGACAAGGTCTCGTTGTTGCTCAGGCTGGTCTCAAACTCCTGAGCTCAGGCAATCCACCCACCTTGGCCTCCCAGAATGCTGGGATTACAGGCGTGAGCCACCTTGCCTGGCTTAGAATGATCTTTTACAAATCTAAACTGAATTCAGTCTCTCCCTGCTTAACACCTTTGGAGACTTCCCATCATACTTGAAGAGCACAGCATCTACTATGCTCTGGAAGGCTCTGTGCCACTTGGCTCCTGCCCACCTCTGAGATGTCATCTCAGGCCACTCCCTGTCACTCACTGTGACCAAGCTTCTTTCTCTCCTTCTGGATGTTTCCTCCTGACTTCTCTCTCATCTCAGCTCAGATGCCCCCCATCCAGAGGGGCCTTCCCAACCCCCCTCCCACTCCACCTACACTTGCACAGCAAGCTGGAGACCCCATGTTGATCACTGGCCTTGGGGCTCGAGCTGCCCGTGATGTCGCTATGGCTCCCTCAGCCATCCCCTTGCCTGCTCACCCTGCCCAAGACCACGTGGGAGTCTTCTTCCTTTGTGCATGCCATCACCATGCTCATGCACAGTGGCCTGCCTATGTCCCCAGTGGATGTCCCTCTACTGCCCTGTGTTCTGTCTACTCTGAGACATTCTCCAGCAATACCCCTCTCTCCTGTGTCATCCTTCACTGCTATTTTTCCCATTTAAAAAACCCAAGAACCGCTACTTGGGAGGCGGAGGCAGGAGACTCGCTTGAGCCCAGGAGTTGGAGGTTGCTATGAGCTGTGATGCCATGGCACTCTACCCAGGGGGATAGCTTGAGGCTCCGTCTCAAAAAATAAAAAATAAAAATAAAAATAAAA
>CAUYQV010182365.1:0-15515 GCA_963574575.1 Galagoides demidoff
AAGTTTCTTTTTTTTTTTTTATGAGACGGAGCCTCAAGCTATCCCCCTGGGTAGAGTGCCATGGCATCACAGCTCACAGCAACCTCCAACTCCTGGGCTCAAGTGAGTCTCCTGCCTCTGCCTCCCAAGTAGCTGGGACCACTGGTGCCCGCCACAACGCCCGGCCATTTTTGGTTGCAGCCATCATTGTTGTTTGGCGGGCCCAGGCTGGGGATTCGAACCCACCACCTTAGGTGTATGTGGCGCCGAGCCAGGGTGAAGTTTCTTTAGAAAACAAATATTTATAGATTGGTGGAAGTGGATGGTTTAGGTAGAGGAGTAATGGGAATTCAGACTAGAAAAGGTAGATTGCAGAAGAGCTTGTTTGCCGGTGGAGAGGCTTATATTGGAGGGGGGGAGGCTGCTAGGGTGCCCTTACCTAGTAGAGTGATGACACACCTGAGGTGTTTTTTATAGTCACTTAACAATTCCACTGGACTAGGAAAAGTTTCAAAGTTGAGAAATGATTATTAAGTTGATCAATGTTTTTACTATCAGAACTGTTAAAAGAATGCCCAGAAGTTAAGCACATTTTCCTACGTTTTGAATTGTTCATCGCTGCAAGATAACTGCTCCTCTATTCTAATTTCTCATTCCAAGTAACCTTTAGCTCAAGGTTATTATGATTTCTGCAGTAAACAAATAGAGGTTTCTAATGTTTAATTTACCATGGTTGAAAATAATAGGACTGGTGCTGTGGATTACTTGAAGAAAATGAGAAATGAACCCATCAGTATTTACCATGACAATTTTTTAAGAAGTCAGTTTTGAAAAGCAGGTTGGAATAGCGATTGTCAAAAAGACAGTGGTCTTCATGGCTCGGTGCCTGTAGCTCAAGCGGCCAAGGCGCCAGCCACATACACCAGAGTTGGCGGGTTCAAATCCAGCCTGGGCCTGCCAAACAACAATGACAACTACAACAGAAAAATAGCTGGGCATTGTGGTGGGCGCCTGTAGTCCCAGCTACTTGGGAGGCAAGAGAATCACTTGAGTCCAGGAGTTGGAGGTTGCTGTGACCTGTGATGCCACGGCACTCTACCCAGGGCAACAGCTCGAGGCTCTGTCTCAAAAAAAAAAAAAAAAAAAAAAAAAAAGACCGTGGCCTTCAGATGGCCTTTTGTAATCCTTGTTCTTCTCCCTGGTGAAAATAACTATGACATTGGGTTTGGGGAAGTAACTGAGGGTGTCAGCTAAGCCTAGCCTTCCAGTTTTGATTAATATTTGACTAATCTAGATGTGCATGTGGGGAATATGTTTCCTAGAATTTTATTATATAAGCCTTTAGGTAGCATAGGTATTCACTTTCAGTTTTTCCATTTTTCTAGACTGCAGCAGGTGAACATGGCAACGCTTCATGAAAGGACTGGAGAAAATGAAAGCCTTGTGTTCGTTACAAAGGATGGTGGTTTAGAAAAATTTGAGAAACCGTGCATTGCATGAGGCTGTCTAGAAAGCAGGTTGCTAAGGTGGACTATGGTTGTTGAGATGTTAAGGGTAAATATAAACTTAGAAGAACCAGTTTTTATATCTTGACAGTTGGGAAAGAGACCTTTTTCTATGTTTTTCTAAGAAGGTAGAACTGTATTGCTGCACAGTATAGCAGCATCGAATCTTTAAATTAGACTCAAGTTTTATAATTAAGACAGATAATGTGTATAGTTTAGTTGCCACTAGAAATGCTTAAATATAAAATTGTTTTTGTCTTAAAGGGTAGACCTTGATATGCAACCTAAAGATCGGGTAAAAAAGTGGCTAGTTTTTAATTTATGTGTATTTTTTCAGAGAGATGCAAATTTCCTTTTTCAAAAAATGTTTGCAAATGCTTTAAAAGTGTGTTTTCCATGTTACTTTTTGTAAATGCTTACTCTATAACCCCGTTTAGACTGGTATTGTCACTGATGATCTTCTTTATATTATTTGTGTGCACACTGACAACTCCAAACTTTGTCACTCTTAAACTCCTAGGTTGGTCCTTGAAATCTGTTACCCTCAGTGAATATTTTACTTCACTGAGAGGGGTGGATGGCCATCTCATTGAAACAGCTGAGTTTCCCTCCTTTGGATTCATGCCTTCCCTCTTGTCCTCATCTAGGCCTTCCTCCTCTTTTTCTGGGAGAAGGATCGCCCTCCTTAAAGCCCCACTGTTCCACTCCTTGCTGTGGCCTGCTTCCTTAGGGACGGATCTCTGGCAGCCACGCCATACCTCTTTTGCATCCTTATCCTCACCTTATAAAATATTTCTAGGTTTTGCTCATCTTACAAAACCTTTTCTTTTCTTTCACTATTAATTTTATTTCTTTTCACCCCACTTATTCCTAAGTTCAGTATTTCACTAGTTGGGGAAGCTTGCACAGCATGTTAATGGTGTGTTGTATAAAAAAAGTGTTCTGGGTTTTAAAAACTCGACCTTCTCTGTCCTCTCTGGCAGTGATTTTTAACTGGTGTGCTGTGAAAATTTTTAAAGATCATTAATTAAATTATTTACAAAAGAAGTTCAAAGCATAGTATGTTCTTTTACTCTTTTTTTTGATCAATGTAACTTAAGTGTAACTAAGTTAAACTGTAGGTTCAAGTGTGCTATGAGATAAAGAAGGCTGAAAAACACTGCTCTATACTGAGATTTCCCTAACGGTTAGTCTCTATTCTTTTTTCTCTGGAATCTTCTCCCCTAGCTTCTCCCCTCACCATGCCCACCCTCTCGTCTAGTTTCTCATTTAGCATTTCCAACTGCTTACTGATCATATCCACCCAGATATCTTACTTAACTGTCTCAAGATTTTGAAACCAGATTTATCTGGCGCATTGTAGATGCCAAGTAACACTTATTGATTTATTTTATTTTACTAGAGCCTCTAAAACAACTCTTGCTTCTTCCTTTATGTTAATGGTGCCATCATCTTTATAGGCTCATTCTTTTCTGTCCAATGTGAACATCTTTAATTTAGCATTTAAGCGATTGGATTTTAACTGTGTGTTTATATTTTTGTCTTCTAAACTTCATTATGAATATAGAGATAAGTTCTCTTTTTTCTTTGTCCCTGAGCAGTAAGTACCTGGTACATGGTCCATTATCTCCAAAAGCAATTATTTCGGTTGGCGCCAGGCTGGTGGATTCGAACCCAGCCCAGGCCTGCTAGAAACAAACACACAACAACAACCCCCCCCCAAATCAAAAGCAATTATTTTAGTTACTGAGTGTAGAGAATTTGATATAGTTGAATAGGTTTTAGCTATTCACAATTAAACATCCAGTCAGTATGTTCTTTGACTGAGAATATATATGCAGATATGAAGGCACACTTATCTTCCTAGGGTGCCAGGCCAAGACCAGGAGCTAAGCCACTTCCCCCCTTATCTCATTGGAATATGGCCCACCTTTTCTTATTTGTGTCAGATTTTCCCAGACAGCATTTTATAAAAACCTGGTATCTTATAACTTTTACTTTATTCAAAGGGAAATATAGTTTTAAAAAACTGTGTCCTTGAAGCGTACAGCCATTATTAGGCTTTTAAAAATATATATCTGGCTTGGCGCCTGTGGCTCAAATGGCTAAGGTGCCAGCCACATACACCTAAGGTGGCGGGTTTGAATCCAGCCCGGGTCCGCCAACCAACCATGATGGCTGCAACCAAAAAATAGCTGGGCGTTGTGGCGGGTGCCTGTGGTCCCAGCTTCTTGGGAGGCTGAGGACTCGCTTGAGCCCAGGAGTTGGAGGTTGCTGTGAGCTGTGATGCCACAGCACTCTACCCAGGGGGAAAGCTTGAGGCTCTGTTTCAAAAAAAAAAAAAAAAAAAACTCTCTCTCTATATATATCTCTAAGAAGTTTTAAATTATAAAAAATTTCAAAATTACTGGAAAGCAGATATCACTCTGATTTAACAGATCTTAATATTTTGTTACGTTATTTGCTTCATATCTTTTTTTTGTTGTTCCTTAAGGAAATAGTTTCATATCCAGTTAAAGGGTGATCCCGCTATCCCATTCCTGTTTTTTTCTTTGCCAGAAGTAATCCCTGCCCTTTTTGTACCAAAACAATATCACCTATTGCTTTGTGTGTTTTAACTTCACTTAAACAATATCATAACTGTGTGTGTCATTTTATATATTATTTTCATTTAATGTATTTTTGAAATTTATCTATATTGATATGTTTATCTAGTTTAGTGGTTTTCAAAGTGTGCTCCAGGGATTTTTAGTGATCCCTAAGATTCTTTCAGAGGGTCCATGAGGGTCAAAACTTTTCATAATATTATTTTCCTTTGTCACCCTTATTCTTCTATATATTATGTGAGCACTGTACACAGGCTACGTGACACATGTTATAATAGTTCCAGTGTGGAGACAGTTATGGGAATCCAGCTGTCTCCTAGTAGGGCCAACCATTAAAGAGATGTTTAAAAATGTAAAACAGGGCCAGGTGTGGTGGCACACGCCCACGCTCGTAATCCTAGCACCCTGGGAGGCCAAGGTGGGTGGATTGCCCTGAGCTCAGAGGTTTGAGACCAGCGTGAGCCAGAGTGAGACTCCGTCTCTACCAAAAAATAGCCAGGTGTTCTGGTAGGTGCCTGTAGTCCCAGCTACTTGGGAGGCTGAGGCTAGAGAATCACTTAAACCCAAGAGTTGGAGGTTGCTGTGAGCTATGACTCCATAGTACTCTACTGAGGGCCACAAAGTGAGACTCTGTCTCCATAAAAAATAAAGAAAGAAAGAAAGCAAAATAAAATAAAATAAAAAAACTTCAAACTAAAAAGATTGAAAGCCAATTGAAAGCAAAATTAAAAAAAATGTAAAACAGTGCTACTCTTCTCTCTAATTTTTTGTTTAGAAAAACAATTATTTTAAGATAAATATTTATGTTTACATACAATGGGTTTGTTTTTTATGAATTGATGTTTTTTAATGTCTCAGTTTTAATTTCTAATATGGTAAATATCTACAGATAGGACCTCCATAAAAATTCTCTATGGTCTTTAATTTTTAAGAGTGTGCAGGGGTCCTGAGACCAAGAAGTTGGAAACTACTGATCTGGTTTATTCATTTTACTTTGTATTTCAATGTATAAATATACCTTGGCTTATTTATCTATTCTTATGGAGGGACGAGTAGGCTGTTTGCAGTTTTCTGCAATTTCAAACAATGCTGCTGTGAGCATTCTCACACACATTCTTCTCTCTTGGAATTGTAGTAGAATTGCTTTATTGACGTCTGTGCATTGTCAGCTTTGATGGGAATTGCCAAAGTGTCAAATTGTCCTCTCTTTTTTTTTTTTTTGAGCCGGAGCCTCAAGCTGTCCCCCTGGGTAGAGTGCCATGGCATCACAGCTCATAGCAACCTCCAACTCCTGGGCTCAAGCGAGTCTTCTGCCTCAGCCTCCCAAGTAGCTGGGACCACAGGCGCCCGCCACAATGCCCAGCCATCTTTTGGTTGCAGCCGTCATTGTTGTTTGGCGGGCCCGGGCTGGGGATTCGAACCCGCCACCTTAGGTGTACGTGGCTGGCGCCTTAGCCGATTGAGCCACAGGCACCGAGCCAATAGTGTGTTTTTAATTTTTGTCATTAAGTGTGATAATGTAGTGGGCTTTTGGGGAGCGAGGTACAGCTATTTTTTTTTTTTTTTTGGTTTAAGTTCTCTTCTACCTATCATTTTAGAGTTTTCTGTGAACAGGAGTTGAGTTTTTCTAAAGCTTTTGCTGCATTTATTGGTGCGATGAAGTGCATTAGTGGATTTTCTATTTTAAACTAACTTTGGATTCCCAGGATATTTGCATCCCTTTGTTATTATCATATAGTTTTCTTTTTTCATGCAATCCTTGCCTTGTTTTGATAACAAGGTTATGTTAACCTCATAAGGTAGATTGGAGGAGCATTCCCTCTCTTTAAAAACAGTTTCTATTTAATAGAAATGACCTGTTTTTTGCAAGTTGCGGTCCATCTGTATTTGGTGTCTTTTGTGAATAGAGTTTTGGTTTTTGATTTTTTAATAGTTTATTTTATGGTGATAAGTCTTCTTTGGCTTTTTTTTTGTCATTTATGCAAAATGAACGATTTTTCTAGAAAGATAAATTTTCAAATATGTAGTATAAAATATGGGTTTCCCTGATGACCTTATAAAATCTTAATTTCTTCCTTTTTTCTGATCAGTCTTGCCAGTAACTTGCCTATACTATTAGACTTTTTAAATATAGTAGTTCTTGGGCAGTGCCTGTGGCTCAGTGGGTAGGGTGCCAACCCCCATATACTGAGGGTGGTGGGTTCAAACGTGGCCCCAGCCAAACTACAATAAAAAATAGCTGGGCGTTGTGGCAGGCACCTGTAGTCCCAGCTACTTGGGAGACTGAGGCAAGAGAATCGCCTAAGCCAAGGAGTTAGAGATTGCTGTGAGCTGTGATGCCACACTCTACCGAGGGCAATAAAGTGAGACTCTGTCTCTAAATATATATATACATACACACACACACACACATATATATATCTAAAAAGTAAGTAATGGGCGGCGCCTGTGGCTCACTGGGTGGGCTGCTGGCCCCATGTACCAAGGGTGGTGGGTTCAAACCCAGCCCTGGCCAAACTGCAGGAGGAAAATAGCCGGGTGTTGTGGCAGGTGCCTGTAGTCCTAGCTACTCGGGAAGCTATTGCCTGGGCCCAGGAGTTGGAGGTTGCTGTGAGCTGTGTGACGCCACAGCACTCTACTGAGGGCAATAAAGTGAGACTCTGTCTCTACAAAAAAATAAAAAATAAATAAATAAATAAAGTAGTCCTTTTTATTGATAATTTCCTATCTGCCCTTGTGGTTAATGTTTCTTTCTTTCTGCTTTATTTGCATTTATTCTGGCATTTTAAAATTTAAGTTAGAGGTTTAGCTCATTAGTATTTCATTTCTATTTTATGATACATGCATTTAAAATTATTAATTTAAAAAAAAGATTAATTTTCCTCTAAGCTCTAGTTAGAAGCTATGATTTTTAAATTGACATGTAATAATTATACATATTTATGGGTACAGAGTGATTTCCATACATGTATATAATGTATGGTGATCGAATCTGGGTAATTAGTATACCATTACCTTAAACATTTATTATTTCTTTGTGTTGGGAACATTAAGAATTTTCTAGATAATTGAATATATCGGGTGCCAAATAAATGAATACACATTTTAAGAGATGTTATCTGTGTATTACTTTTCATTTGCTGAGGTCTGGACACTAATAATAACCACTTTGAGCACCTTTTGTAATCACAGAAGTCAAATGTGACTTGTATTCATCTTTTGTTATTGGTACATATTGAGTTTTACAATTTTAATACAGTTTTTTTCCTTTCTTAAAATATGTATACATTTTTTGGCACTCTCTGGAAACAGTAAATTATTGTTAACTACAGTCGCCCTGCAGTGCTATAGAACAGTAGAAGTTAGACCTCCTATCTAGTTGTACTTTTCGGTTAACCAGCCTTTCTAACTATACCTGGATGCTGTGATTTTGACATGAATTGGGTTTTGATATTATTTAGCTCTAAATATGTTGTGATTGCCATCATTTTCCTGTTGTCCACTAAATTATTTAGAACTTGGCTTTCAAATTTATGGGATTTTGTTTTGTTTGCTGCTGTTATCTCTGTGACATTTATTTCTAATTTTATTTCATTATGGTAGGGGAACATTGAGATGGAAAAATTAATTGTATTTTTCTATACCAGCAACAAACAATTTGAAAATCAAATTTAAACTAGTACCATTTATATAATAAGGTCGAAGAACATTTAATACCATGAAATAAAACCAACAAAGAATACTAAGACCTTCAGTAAAAAAAAAAACCTTACTAAGAGAAATGAAAGAAGACCTAAATTATTGGGTAAAGATAATAATGTTCATTGGATTGAAAGTGTTCACTGTTGTAAAGATGTTAGTTCTTCCTAAATTGATGTGTTTTCTTTCTGGTCTGTCTTTTCTCTTGTAGACTAGCTCTCAAATTTATATGGAAATGTACAGGGCCAAGAATGGCAATGGTAGTCTTGAAAAAAAAAGTTGGAAGACTTATACTACCATACATCAAAACTTATTTATAAAGCAACAGTAATTAAAACAGTGGGCACAAAGCCAGATTGACCAGTGGCACAGAATAGATTTATGTGTCTAAGGTCAATTGATTTAAAACAATTGGGTATTGAGATTTTGATTGAATATCGAGGTTAATTAAAGAAGAATCAATTCTGCTGATCTTACATATTTAAGAGCAAGATTGCTTTCTCTATATAATGTATTTTTTTTTTTAAATCTCACATAGAATTTTTAGTTACTCTTATTAGGGGGAATTTCCTTTTTTTGTTCCCCCTGATTTTTACTTTTATTTATTTTTTCCAGCTTAAATCTTTATTTTATTTTATTTTTATTTTGAGACAGACTCTCAAGCTGTCGCCCCGGGTTGAGTGCTGTGGTGGTATAGCTCACAGCAACCTCCAACTCTTGGATTCAAGCTATCCTTTTACCTCAGTTTTACAATTTTTAGTAGAGACCAGGTCTTGCTCTGGCTTAGTCTGGTCTTGAACTCGTCAGCTCAAGCATCTACCCACCTCGGCCTCCCAGAGTGCTAGGATTATAGGCATGAGCCGCTGCACCTGGCCCAGCTTAAAACTTTAATGCACTGGCTGGCTGGGCACCAGTGGGGGTGCAGCTGAGGGGGGTGCGACTATACCCAAGCGCCAAGTGCCTCAGAGACTTCAGCTTCTATTCTTCAGGGTGTGCGGAGTTCAGCTCCTCCTGCCACAAGCCAGCCAGGGGAAAGGAAACAGCCTCAGCAGATCTCCTGTGCCTTTAGCACCATTTTGTATTGCCTCAATCCCAGCAAGTCCTGGGCTCCAAGCATCTCCTGGAGCGGGGCTGAGGGGTCGCACAGCACAGCCTAAACTCCCTGCCTCTGTTTTTTTGACTGGGGCCGGGTTTGAACCTGCCACCTCTGGTATAAGGGACCAGCACCCTACTCCTTTGGCCACAGGTGCCACCCTGCCTCTGTTTTTTAAATTCTGTCCTCTCCCCTCATTCAGGGCCTGGGTGGAGGGTACCTGGGTGTCTATCTCTGGCACACTGAGGCCACTAATGACATAGACCAAGGTGGCCAAGCAGGACAGAGTTAGGGTAGGAGTGGGAGAACAGAGGCAGGCACAGCCAAGTCTGTGGGGTTTTGCCGGAGGCCCAGATTAGTCTGCAAGTCTGGCTCTTCTTGGCAATGCTGAGCATTCAGAATCCTCTGCTCCACAACTGAGGCTGGGGGATTTTTCCATTTTAAGTGCTATATAAGAAAGCTTTTGTCTTGAAGTATATTGGTTTTGTACCAGCATACTTTATGAATTCATACTGGATTTCCCAAACATATCACGTGTAAATAAATTTAATTTCTTTCAAGTAATAATTATATCTTAGATTTCATTATCTTACCTAATTGCATTGGCTGGCAATTCTCATACAATCCTAAATAGTAATAGTGTTAATGGGCATTCTTGTCTTAATTTTGACGTAGAGGGAATATGTCTAGTGTTTTTACCTTAGGTTAAATAAATGTTTTTTTGTTACAAAGTGATACTGACATCATTCATGTTCTCACATAAACCGATTTAAGATCACATATACTCGTGTGTTTTTGTTTTTTGTGAGACAGAGTCTTACTTTGTTCCCCTTGGCAGAGTGCCCTGGTGTCATAGCTCACAGTAATCTCAAACTTTTGGGCTCAAGCCATCCTCTTGTCTCAGCCTCCCAAGTAGCTGGGACTACAGGGGCCCACCACAACACCCGGCTGTTTTTTAGAGGTGGGGTCTCAATCTTGCTCAGGCTGGTCTCAAACTCCTGAGCTCAGGTAATCCACCGGCCTCAGCCTCTCAGAATGCTAGGTTTACAGACATCAGCCACTGTGCCCAGCCAACTTGTGTATTTTTTAAACAGCTATAATGAGATAAAGTTGTAATTAAATCTACCCTTTAACACATACAATTCAGTGGTTTTTAGATTTAGGGTTGTGCAACCATCACCACCAGAAAGAAAGCCTATCCCATTAGCAGTCAAACCTGCACCCCAACCCCACCCTAGTGACCACTAATCTACTTTGTTTCTGTGTGGATTTGCTTCTTCTTGACATTTGATGTAAATGGAATTCTGCAATATGTGGTCTTTTGTGTTTGACTTCTTTTACTGAACATAATGTTTTCAGGGCTGATCCATGTTGTAGTATGTATCAGTACTTCATTTCTATTTGTTTTTTATCTGTTAAGAAAATACCTATCTATTCCAGTTTAACTGTATAGTTGGTTTTAAATCAAAAGTAGATATTGAATTTTAACTTTCCAACATCAGTGGAGAATACCAGAAGTTTCCTTTTTTGACCTATTAATTTGGATCATTATATAGGTCCATCCTTGAATTCTAGAAAGCCATATTGTGTGTGTGTGTGTGTATGTATACATGGATATGCTTTTTTTTTTTTTTTTTTTTTTTTGGCCTGGGCAGGGTTTGAAACCCCCACCACGGGTATATTGGGTCAGTTCCCTACGCCATTGAGCCACAGGCACCGTGCTGCCTGTAGATGTGTATTTTTTTTTAACATGATGAATCACATTTGCAAATACAGTACTTGACTTGAGATTCACAATTAACCAAGTTTATAATTAGGTTAAATTATTTTTGTTTGGTTTTGTTTTAAATGGTAAATTAGTTTTGTAAAAGGAATTGAGAAAGCTTTCTTCCTCTGTATTTAAAAAGCTTTGGGGAAAGCCTAGCCCTTTGGGGGTTTTTGAAAGGGGTAACATTAGACAACTTTTCTTCCTTTTTTTTTTTTTGTTTTTTTGTTTTTCTTTTTTAAATTTCATGGTATGATTGGATTTTCTTCTATCTCTTATTTTGATTTAATGCTGTAATTTACATTTTCTTTTAATGTGTTAGCGTAGAATTATAGATTATTTTCTTAGAAGCTTTTTTTCCCCATTTTTTTTCTCTTTTTTTTTTGTTTTTTGATTTTTGTTTTTGGTTGGGGCTGGGTTTGAACCTGCCACCTCCAGCATTTGGGGTCGGCGCCTTACCCCTTTGAGCTGCAGGCGCCATCCTCCCCATTTTTTCTATATCTGTGTTTTTTTTTTCTTTCTCATTGCAGATTATGTATACTTGTGCTTTTCCTCAGCTCCTTGCCCCCTTTTAGATTATTGTCTAGTAGTATCTTATTGTCACTCCAATCCCTTGGGAAAAGCCATGTTTGGAGTTTTTTTGTTTGTTTGTTTTTTGGGGTAAAGATTAGCTGGCTCCCTAGCTTTGCTCTGGAGACTGATGATGAAATTAATGCTCCCTGATATTCAAACTGAAGCCATGCCTATTGTTGGTCTTGTGAGAAGCAGTGTATTACAAACCAGCCCCTGCATTGTCCATCCTGTACATTTTTTAATGATTAAAGGATTTATTAAGTTTTATGTGCAAAGCACATTGCTAATTGCATTAGCAAAAGATCAATGCAAAATCTCTTCTTAGTTCTGCAACTGGCAATTTAAAAAATTTGTTCTAGTTGTTGAAAGTCCCAGTGTTATATTCTTGCCAGTGCTTGAGATGTACAAAGACTTTTGTTAGTGTTAGGACTGAGTTTACAGAACCTTGCAGACCCAGAGTAATGTATTTAGGAAAAGCAGTAATAGGAAGCATGTGTTTATGTAGGTAGGATGAAGAATAGGACCTGTAATAGGTTACATTGTTGATTTGGCAAGGCAATGATGTTAAGAAAATTTATAGTTTAAGAACACGTAAAATGTTTTAAAAACTGTAAAGCTGCAACACATGATTTTTACAACTGGTTACCAGAAAACTAAGGAAAGCACTAATTACCTCGAATAACATGAAAGCAAGAATGTATTAATAAAAAATACCCCAAATTCTAAAACATTATCAGAAATATTTTCTTTTCTTTTGTTTTTGTTTAAGTCAAAGTCTTACTCTGTTGCCCTGGGTACAGTGCCCTGGCATCATCATAGCTCACAGCCACCTCAGACTCGGGCTTGAACAGTCTTGTTTCAGCCTCCCAAGTAGCTGGGGTTACAGGTGTGTTCCAATATGTCTGGCTAGAGGGTTTTTTTGGCCAATTCTTAATCTGAGCAGGAATAGGGGCTATGGAAAAATAATACCATATTTGTCATTTTCTATTTTTAGTTGAGATAGGGTCTCCCTTTTGCTCAGGCTGGTGGTCTCAACCTACTGAGCCCAAGCAACCCGCCTGCTTCAGCCTCTCAGAGTGCTAGGACTGCAGGCATGAGCCACCACGGCTAACCAGAAATATTTTTTAATACAAGGAGCCATACTGCTCATTGAAAAGGGGTTTGACAAGAAAAGCAATTGCTAAGTTAACTATAGGAAAGACTGTTCAGAGATGAATCAAATGCCCAATTTTGGGAAAGATGACAGGTACAAGAAAAAGGAAAAGTATAAGAAGACAGTTTCTGATAGTATTGGCCTTTATTATATACTACATTTGACAGAAATTAACCTTTTAAAAATTTTACCTGTGACAGTTTAGTTTATTTTACGTACAATGTAGTCTAAATTAATCTCCACTTCATATTATGTTAAAATACTGTCTTCATCCTTTGATCACATCAAGTATTTCACATACCACTCCAGTATACCCACAACTAAAGACAGAATACTTCATTAGAGGAAATGTGAATAGGATTTCTGTTCCAAATTTCAGCAAAAGCTAATAATCTATTTTTTAAAAATTTCACTACAAAATCAAAATGAGTAATCCAAAGAGTTGAGTTGGTATACTCTTTCCATTATGATATATAATAGAATGTTTTATAAGGAACATAGATATTGATAAATTAGTAGATGCATTAAATGGCTCTATTTTATTAAGGAGACTGTACTGCTTTACATATCTGAAAACTAGTTAGAAAGTGGATGCATTTCCTAACATCAAGCTAGTCTTAATAGCATTCCTTAGCTCATCAGTGCAACTAAGTTCAAAGGGTTTTTTGCCAATTCTTAATCTGAGCAGGAATAGGGGCTATGGAAAAACAATACCGTATTTGTCATTTTAGGGCCAAATTTTAATAGATTGTGAAAGTTTGGACTTTAAGACTTTAAACAAACAGCCTTGAAATTACTGATTGACTGAAAATGGTTTTATGGAAAAACTAATCTGTAACAAAAACTTGGCATTGAATTTTTGAAAAGAATACAAAAGCTCCAATTGGGACAAGGCAAGGAAGGATGGAGTTCTGATTATCTACAAGAACAGATACTTTCTCTTCCTCTTCCTGTTCTTGATACAGGGTGGGCAAGGTTATTTGAAAATAAAATATTCTTTTCTTCGGGAATGGAATTTGAATTATAGCTATTAGATTAGTATTATTAATTACACACATCTTCTCTTTCCTTACTTATTGAGTGTTTAACCTGTCAAGTGTTGATAGAATTGTTGTAACTTACTATTGATTTCCCCCCCAATTTCAGTCTTATAGGTTTTTTTTTTTTGGAGACAGAGCCTCAAGCTGTTACCCTGGGTAGAGTGCTGTGGCATCACAGCTCACAGCAACCTCTAACTCCTGGGCTCAAGCGATTCTCCTGCCTCCACCTCCCAAGTAGCTGGGACTACAGGTGCCCGCCACAACGCCTGGCTATTTTTTGGTCGCAGCCGTCATTGCTGTTTGGCAGGCCCGAACTGGATTTGAACCTGCCAGCTCTGGTGTATGTGGTTGGCTCCTTAGCTGCATGAGCCACAGGCGCTGAGCCAATATAGGTCTTTTTTGTGTTTTTGTTTTTACATATTTCCATGCTGTTTAATTTGGCACACAAAAATTCACAATAATGTCAAATTCAATGTAGAATAGCAACCACACACATTTACTTTTCCTTCCTCCTAAAATCAGATTAAGGAAGAAATACAAAATCCAAAGAAGCAAGAACACCTAAGAGGTATGAATCAGAATGTGATGAATTTCTGGTCGAATAAGGCAATTTGGAGTCAATTAATCGCAAAACCCAAGAGAGCTCAGTGAGCCCTGTGGCCCTTTCAGAAAGTAGGCAAGACCATCCAAGATTTGGCATCCTGCAGTACTACTAACTTCAAAAGTAAGGAGGTCCTGGGAGAAAGAGCAAGCCTTAAGCACAGCCAGATAATTAAAGCTATGGAAAGCTAAGCCATTTACTTATCAGTGTAGATGTCTGTAGTGGTGTTTCTGCCAGGATAACACCCCAAATTTAGCTCTCTGTATTGCATATTTGTCCATAGGAAATTACTAAATGAGAATGGTCTTAAGGTAGTGCTTTCAGTACCTTATAGCTATCCTGAAGGATAATGAACTTCCAGTACCTGGAGGGTGGGATACTCTACATTATTAAAGGAGAGCCTGGCTGGTTATGTGATTTCTTTCTCTCCTATGGACTTATTCTAGTATAAGACTCCTGTGGTCAGAATTCAAGTTTATTGTTGGGTAAACTGAGATTCTCACTTGGGCTGAGGAAATCCACCCCAACTAGCAGAATGTAACTCTAGTCTATACCCTCAACTACAGATGTGAATGGACAACCAAGAAGAACCATGCTTTTGAGGAAAACCCTCAGTGTGAAAGAGTGGGACCAGATTCAACCAACTGAATAAGAAACACCAGAGGAGATAGTTTAATACAGTGTACAGAATAAACTCAATTCTCAGAGGTATTTGGGGGGATACCATGTCTACCAAAAAAAAAAAAAAGGAAAGATTGCTGTGAAAAGGAAACCAAGTTTGTTTTATTATCATTATTATTTTGAGACAAAGTCTCACTTTGTCCCCTTAGTAGAATGTCTGGTGTCATAGCTCACAGCAACCTCAGACTCTTGGGCTCAAGTAATCCTCCTGCCTCAGCCTCCCTTGCAGCTGGGCCTAGAGGTGCCTGCCACAATGCCTGGTTATTGTTATTTTTCCTATTTTTTTTTTTTAGAGCCGGGGATCTTGCTCTTGCTAGTATCAGATTCTTGAGCTCAGGCATTCCACCTGCCTTGGCCTCTCACAGTGCTAGGATTACAGCTACACGCCACTGCACCTCACCACCATTGCTTATTTTGGAATTAAAATATCTTTGAAAAAAACATTCAATAGATGGGTAAAGATCATATTAACTAGCTTAGAAGGAAGAATTCAGGTATTTTTCAAAAATATAGTAGAAAGGCTCGGCACCTGTGGCTCAATCGGCTAAGGCGCCAGCCATGTACACCTAAGGTGGCGGGTTTGAATCCCCAGCCCGGGCCCGCCAAACAACGATGGCTGCGACCAAAAAATGGCCGGGTATTGTGGCGGGCACCTGTGGTCCCAGCTACTTGGGAGGCGGAGGCAGGAGACTCGCTTGAGCCCAGGAGTTGGAGGTTGCTATGAGTGGTGATGCCATGGCACTCTACCCAGGGGGACAGCTTGAGGATCTGTCTCAAAAGAAAAAAAATAAAATAAAATAAAATGATCTGTGTAACCAAA
>CAUYQV010182368.1:0-18843 GCA_963574575.1 Galagoides demidoff
GGTCCCAGCTACTTGGGAAGCGGAGGCAGGAGACTCGCTTGAGCCCAGGAGTTGGAGGTTGCTATGAGCTGTGATGCCATGGCACTCTACCCAGGGGGATAGCTTGAGGCTCCATCTCAAAAAAATAATAATAATAATAATTTCTAAACTATGGCTATTAATACCTTCCTAAAAGAGATAATAAGGCAAGGAAAGAACCTGATACCCTTGTCACTTAGCACATTATAATATTAGTTCCCCTCCCACACCTGAGTCTCGCCCTTCCTACCTTTCCAGCACCTACACAGCTACAAACACAGCACAGCTCAGAATGGTCTGAAGAGCATGAATAAGAATACCCACAGGTGGCTCAGCGCCTGTAGCTCAGCGGCTAGGGCACCAGACATATACACCAGACCTGGTGGGTTCAAACCCAGCCTGGGCCTGCCAAACAACAATGACAACTACAACAAAAAAATAGCTGGGCATTGTGGTGGGCGCCTATAGTCCCAACTGCTTGGGAGGCTGAGGCAAGAGAATCACTTAAGCCCAAGAGTTTGAGGTTGCTATGAGCTGTGACGCCATGGCACTCTACCAAGGGCGACATAGTGAGACTCTGTCTCAAAAAAAAAAGAATATCCACGGATGCCAGGTGCAATGGCTCATGCCTATAAATCCTGGCACTCTGGGAGGCCAAGCCAGGTGGATTGCTTGAGTTCAGGAGTTCAATACCAGCCTCAGCAAGATTGAGACCCCATCTCTAAAAATAGCAGGGTATTGTGGCGGGTGCCTGTAATCCTAGCTACTTGGGAGGCTGAGGCAAGAAAATTGCTTGAGGCCTAGACAGTGAGGTTGCTGTGAGTTGTGACGCCACGGCACTCTATCCAGATGACAAAATAAGACTGTCTCAAAAAAAAAAAAAAAAAAGAATATCCAGGGAATATCCAAAGGAAAATCTGAACACCATGGCACTTTCCAACATCCCCGACATTCCTTCCTGGCACAAGCAGCATTCACAACTTCCCTCAATGGGAAAGGGAGACTCCTCTTCTGTGCCTTCTCATAAAGTCTCATACACTGCCCAGGCATCAGCTCTACCCAGTACAGGACAGAGGGGATCCAGGGCCCACTGAAGAGAGGCAGAGAGTTCCCCCGTTTTGTGTCCTGGGGAATCCCACACCACAGCTCAAACTCCCAGGCTTCCCAAGCCAGAACCAGGATTGGATGATGATGATGCCCACTGTACACTGGGTTGTGGCAGGGTACCCAGGCAGAGATGTCGTCCATCAAAGAAGACCTCTGATGGACACTTGAAATGTATCCCCTCCTCAAGCAGGAACAGCAGAGAGTGCCTTTATCCCTCATGGGCTCAGGTGGCTAAGGCTCGGGCTCATCCATAGGGATGACTCACTATAGTTGCCCCTCCTTTCCCAGAGGTCCAAACCCCAAAACAGAGCCCAGGAATCCTGCCAATCAGCAGTCCTGGACTCCAAACCCCCCTGCCAACATTCATTCATCCATGTGCCAGGCACTGTGCTGGATACTGTGCAATCACAGCAAACAAGATAGCCAGACAGCAAAGACTACCCTAAAAGAGGGTTCCAAACACTTGCTACTGAAGATGGCAGGTGGGCACCACCCTAGAAAGCCCCTTTCTTCAATCCCTTAGGCTGGGAAGGCCTGTGAGACACTACCCAAGAAAGCATCCCTGGACACCTGCTTTTTCAGCCACAGGCTTTTGCATCCTGTCTGGAGATGGATCAAGAGATGGAGAGAGGGGGTAGGGAGGAAAACACCAGGCTGCCTGGGCCCTCATGGCCATGTTTATCTGGGGTGGATTTTTTTTTAACCCAAAGGTTAAAGTGTTTCTATTTGAAACATCTATTTACATTCCAGAGTCCAAAAAAAAAAAAAAAAGGCAGCTGAGCTCCAGGCCTATATCTGTCCCTAGCCGCGTCACAGACACAGCATCAGAGCTGCGCAGGGGGAACATTCTTAGCCCTCTCTCCGAGCCGCTGAGGTGACTCACACCTCCCTCTTGCCAGCATGGACCAAGCCACTGTTCAGAAGGCCAGGTCTTGAGGGTTGGAGGATGGAGGTGGGGAGACAGAGATCTGGAGAGACTGGCTTGAGGTCCATGCAGGGACAGGCAGGTTTAGGGAAGGGGTAGAGCAGCAGGGGTCCCAGCGTGCAACGTTTCTGGGGTTTAATATGAAAGGAGGCAAGTGAACAAGCTGAGGAGAAAACTTCAGGCCAATAGCTGGCTACTGCTGGTAGGCAAGGGGCAGGAAGACAGGCAGGATAGGTGGACTAATATGCTAAGCATAGCAGAGCTGCCCCAAGAAGGTGCTCTATACAGCCATTTCTTTGCTTCCCAAAAGAATACCTTGAATCCCAGAGGCTATGGGATAGGGGCCAGCAGGCAGGGTCTCTTGCCGAACTGCAGACTCAACTAGACCAGGGCAAGGACCTGCCCTCTCTGTTTCTACCCCATCCCTGAATACATGCATGGATACACTGCAGGGATGGTCCCCAGGGTTATGTCCCATCTCAACGAACTGCATGAGTACCCTGCAGGACTGGTCTCTAAGGCTATGCACCTTTGCTACAACACTACATGAGCATCCCTGCCCAGGCAGGCAACAGGCCTATTCCAAGGATTTCCCAAATCTTCCCAAAATGTTCACTCTCTGACACGTCTAAGTCCCACTACAATTTGGACAGCTCAGAGCCAAATCATAGGTACCCATTGAGGCACACAGCTCCCACCTTCCAATCGAAGCTTGGGGTAGCACCCATGTATCCAGAAGCAAGGACTCCCCATACACACATAGTCCAGTGCCAAGCCGCTGCCAGGAGGGGCCAAGCAGGCACCAGTCCAGCAGGCCCCTCCCTGGAGGAAGCATCCTGTGGTGCCGGCCTGGTGGGGAGGCTGTGCCAGAAAAGCCTGATGCTGCCAACAGGTTCTCAGGAGTAAGGGAAGGAGTGGCTCAGCCATGGGGGATGCCACCCCCAGCCAAGGGCCAAAAAAGTCCTTGCCAAGAAGATGGCAGGATTAGGGGGTCCTCAGGCTCATCAGAACCAGAGCAATACTTCTCCATGTTCGTTGGAATGAACCAAGGCCTGGGGAGGGGAGAGGCAGAGGGGAGCCAGGGTCTAAGGTGGCCAAGCCCCTCAACATTCCAGCCTCTAGCTGCCTAACTTGACCACAGGGGCATCAAGCTCTTCCCTAAGTGTCTGATTCTCAGGACAGTCCCGACTATGGACTTGTGGAAGTCACAGCACTAGACCCTCTACCTCCAAGACCAAGCCTGAAGAGCTGGGGTAACCACTATTCTTGAGGACACCCAGCAATGCATGGAGGCAGGTCACTGACCCACTTCTTCCCCTCTGACCACAGTGCCAACTAGGCCAGGATCCTCTAGTAACCCCCAGCCCCCTGCAGCTACTGTCAACCTGTCTTGGGGCCACAGGACTTAGAAGAGATGCAGCAAAGTGCAGCTGGGAGGTATGGAGGAAGGCAGGCTCTAAGCAATGAGAGCAGGGGCATCAGGCAGATAAGCCCACCTCTGAGCAGGGTTCCCCTAACCTTGCATATTCTCAACAAAGCCCTCAAGAAAGATCTGAGAAGGAATCTATCTGGCCAAGGCTTACAGCCAGATACTCAGCCCCAGAGACAAAAATGCCCAACAGCAGAGGGCAGACGGGGACACGGAGGCACTTACCTGCCACAGGGATGCTGTGCAGAGGAGTCCGTGGCAGGATTTCCAAGGATGGTTCCCGGCCTGACATCCCATCTGCTGAGAAACAGGATTCTGTCTCATAGATGGTCTGCAGCATCTCCACTAGCCCCTGAGCCTTGGGTACCAGCAGCATGCCAGGGAGGGGCCGCCTGAGGCGGGGCGCCAACCAAGGGAAGGTGGTCGGGGGAGCCTGCACAGCTCAGGGGCTCCCTCAGGCCACTGCCGCTGGGACCCGCACTGTGGGGAGGCGCCCCATCCGGCTAGGCGCTCCAGGAGGCAGGAGAGTAGGAGGCACTGGAGCCGCAGGCCTAGCTCTCTTATAGAGGGGCCTCCAGCCACCAGCCTGTCCTTGGTTCCTGGGAGCTGGGGTATGGCTAAGCACTCGGGACAGGAAGAGAGGAGCTCAGCGGGCAGGCGGGCTCTCTGTGTTCCCTCCCAGCCCTGGGTGACAGCTCTGGGCCCGGCTCCCTGCTCCTCCTTCCCGAATGAGCCGCCGGCAGCTGGCAGGAGACAGAAATAGCAGTTGGGGGAGGGCCCTGTCTATAAATAGGTGGAGCATGCTCAGGGAGCCGCGGGCGGCTGCCAGGAGGCCCCATGGGGGGGGGGGGGAGGCGCATTCTACCCCTGGAGGAAGCGCCAGGCGAGGGGGATGGGAAAGGGGAGGGCCTGCACTCAGGGCCAAGGCCACAGAACTGGGTGGCCAGAGGCGGGCTGGGGAAAGGCACAGGCCAGGATACCCAATGCATCTGGGAGCAGCTCAGCTCCGGCTGCTACTCTTAGCAAGCGTGCAAGGGGCTGGAAACTAAGAAGTCAGATTTGATCCTCTGTTGTCCCTCTTGCCATCCAGAGCAGGTAAAGGAATCAAAGAGTCTGGGAGAAGCTGGCAGACACCTGGCCTAATCTTGTACCTTCCCTGGAGTCCTTCTAACAGTCCCATGGAGGTCTGCTTAACTTCTGTCCTCCTGCAGAGTTGAGAGGTGCCACCCCCATGCCCTCAACCAGCCAGAAGACCCCTGAACAGCAGAAATGGCAGCTCCCTCCTGCCCACTCTGGGATGTTGCCTCCCAGGGCTACTCAGCTTCTTTCCAGCTGGCAGGGAGATGTCCCATGCAGGCCTGGCCACAGCCCAGGGAAGGGGACCAGAGAGCACCTGTCCATTCTCAGAGCACAGGTAACTCTTCTCTGACAATGTGCCAAATGCAGTACTAAGAACACACACACATCACCTCATTTATTCTGCATGATGATCTCAGGAGATAGGTACAGATGGGGAAACTGAGACTCAAAGAAATGAAGTCACCTGCCCTAGGTGGTATGGCTGCTCACATGGTAAGACTGGGGATACCTGAGGCTCAAGTCTGAGCTCCAACCACCACTCTCCTACCTTCCATGCAAGAGAGTGCATGAAGCTGCCCCAGGCACAGGTATAGTAACAGTGCCTGAGTAGGAACAGACTTGAGGCTGGAGCCCCTCCAAGAAGAGCAGAGAGCCTACCAGCACCTAGCCCTTCCCAGCCAGCTTTGTGCCCGGCAGAACACCTGCTCCTTGAGCCCTACTGAGCCCTAAGGCTAGTACACCACAGGGACTGGTACCACTCTCCTGCCCTCCCCACCATAGGCCTGCCTCTGCTTCTCAGGCTATGCCTCCCACCATCACAGAGATCCTACTTGGCCCTTTGACCTCACTGGAGCCTTTTAATAGCCTGGTTATTCCTAGGTCTGGGTCCTCCTCCCCCTTCCTGATGTCACAGTTGCTATTTTGGTGCCATTCCTGGCCCCTCCTTGCCCCCTACTCCAGGCATGGAGCCAGGGACACCTGTCCTCTCGCTGTACTGGATGACCTCACCCTCCTGTCGGTGCCTGGGAGAAACTGGCCAACCAAGGACACGATGGCTGTAGTTTATGGAGCCCAATTTCCCAGCCAGCCTCTACCAGGCAGGGATGGCAAAGGGGTCTCCTGCCCTCAGGTGGAAAGTGGTGGGAACACATCTATAGAAAAGGTGGCAGAGACAGGCCTTCCCAGGCCCTAAACTGACAAAATGTGTATTTTGCCAGGAGGTCTCCAGTGTTGGACAAGAAACAAAACACAGGTCTGGGGCCATGGGTTCTCAGTCTCTAGAAAAAAGGTAATGGAGCGGTGCTCCCCCAGGGGTCTGGTGCTGGTGGACAACTAAGGGTAGGTCTGGGGACCTCCTTCACCAGTCTTTGCCCCAACCTCATTCTGGCCAGCAAGGCCCTCTCAAGGGGAAGGCAAGGCAAGGGCCCATCAGCAGGTGCTGGGCAGCTCACCCAAGGGAACCCAGACACCAGGAATAGTAGCCCCACCCAGCCTAGGACTCCACCCTCCCACGCTGGGAACAACCAGAAGGGCTGGCTTGCCCTGTCCTGGCTCTCTCTGTCTGCCCCAGGCACAGGTGAGCGTGGCAGGAGAAGAGGAAGTCATCACTTACCACAACTCAAAAGCAAGGTCCCCAGAACCTGGAGCAGCCAGATGCCTATAGAAAGAGGCCTCCCTGCTTAGGGAAGATAGGTACACCCAGGTGATGTGCACCCAGGAGACAGGCATCCAGAGAAGGTCAGAGTCAGGGACTCAGGGCCAGCTCCCAGTACCATTATGGCTTCCATGAAGTGGGGAGCAAAGCATCAGACACAGTCAGACAATCCTTAGTACAATTCCCAGAACCCATAAGAGAGGAGGCCTGGGGAGCGGGACAAATGTTTTTTTTCCCCCTTGAAATTCAGGTGACATAACAAGGTCTTCCTAATGTCTAATCTCAGCCTATCCTATCGCCCCTCCTCTTGCAGTTCATTTCTCTTCTTCATCTCCTCTCACCTAGTGCTCTCATATTATCATCCCACAAACCGTACAGAGCAGCCACCAAGCATGGGGCACATGAGCCTCATCTAGAGCCAGCACTGTCCTCCCAAGACCATGATGACTCCATCCCCTCTCTCAGAGGCTATACTGAGTCTAGAGGAGGGAGGAGTACAGCGCCATCTCCTTGGCTCTTCCAGCCTCCTAATTCCTAGTCCCAAAAGGCTGATATAGGGCCCTGACCCAAAGGAAGAAAGTAAAGTCTGCTTATACACGGTAAGAAAGCCAAGGACCAGCCCAGGAGCAGCCCGGATAGAGTGTGTGATGCCAGCTGCCCTGGGCCCTGGAGATATCAGGCCTGCTGCCCTCTACTCCTTTCCTGCCCTTCGAGCCCAGTCATGCTGGAGCCCATCAACATGCCCAGGAGCTGCCATGCACCAGGTCCTAAGCCAGGTGTTGGCTGAACTCTCTCATTTAAAACCAAATCCAGGAAAAAGGTGAACACCTACTCTGGCATCTTCCACTTCCCCTCAGGGTTGGCCCTGCCCCTGTGCTGTCCCATTCTAAGCTTTCAAGTTGTGTGGAATGATGGAGCAGGGAAAAGAAGGGGAGCAGATGCCCACTTGTAGTCAGCACAGAGGTGCCAGGGGCACATAGTGGAAAAGGGAGGCCAGAAGGCCACTTCTCAGACCCCTGTCCTCTGCCAGCACTCACCCACTTTCTTGCTGCCCGCCTTCCCCAGGGGCTTAAAGGTAGAACCTGAGGTGTGGAAGGAGGACGCTGAGGTTCCAGGCTCCATGCCACACCCATGCCCCAGTTTCTCTGGTCACCTAGAAAGGAGGGGGCAGCTGCCCTCCCTCCTGGGAAAGGGAAGGAGAGAAAGTGCAGAGGGTTTGGGAGGTGTTGGGCAGGCAGGTGTTGTCATGAGGCTGTGTGGGTACCACCCACGCTGGTATAAGAAAGCACCTTCCCTAGGGCCCCACTGCCAACCAGACTAGCTTGCATGATAGGCCTTGCTCCTGTCCTCTCCTCTAGGCAAGAGCACAGAGGACAGGATATTAACCACAGCAGGCCTGGGTCCCAGGTCCCAGGGCAGCTCCCCCAACCTGGTAGGGCCAAGCCTAGGCCAGGGCAGATTCTGTAAGTCATTCAACCCCACTGAAGAGAACATACAGAAATAATCAGTTCCAGAAAATGAAAGAAAAGCCTTAAAATCCTTGAGCCCCCATTTGCCTACAGAGAAGGCAGAGACCAGAGAAAGGCCTTCTCAGGGAAGCAAGCAGCGCATCAATGGCCTTGGCCCATACTTTCAGGACTGTACAAGAGGTAAATAAGGTCAAATGCTGGTAATCAGCCCAACCCAGAGATAAGTGGTTCAGCTCCCACCTCCTAGGGCAGTGGGCCACAGAAGGAAATTGCATGGAAGCCTCCATCTATTGCCCTTCACCAGGAGCACTCTCTCTTACTAATTTGTTTGCTGTGAAGACAAGGATGAACCATCTCATATTTTCCTTTTCATTTTTTTTTTTTTTTTTTTTTTTTGAGACGGAGCCTCAAGCTATCCCCCTGGGTAGAGTGCCATGACATCACAGCTCATAGCAACCTCCAATTCCTAGGCTCAAGCGAGTCTCCTGCCTCTGCCTCCCAACTAGCTGGGACCACAGGCGCCCGCCACAACGCCCGGCCATTTTTTGGTTGCAGCCATCATTGTTGTTTGGCGGGCCCAGGCTGCGGATTCGAACCTGCCACCTTAGGTGTACGTGGCTGGCGCCTTAGCCAAGTGAGCCACAGGCGCCGAGCCTCTTTTTTTTTTTAAGACAGAGTCTCACTTTATCACCCTTGGTAGAGTGCCGTGGTGTCACAGCTCACAGCAACTTCCAACTCCTGGGCTTACATGAGTAAGCCTCTTGCCTCAGCCTCCTGAGTAGTTGGGACTACAGTAGCCACAATGCCCAGCTATTTCTTTGTTGCAGTTTGGCTGGGGCCGGGTTTGAACTCACCACCCTCAGTATATGGGGCCAGCACCCTACCCACTGAGCCACAGGCACTGCCCACCATCTCATATTTTCTTCTGTTCCCCTATAGACCAAGCTTGTTGGTAATACTGAGCAAGGATTGCCAAATAGAACAGCTCCTGTACTCAGAGAAATTGGAGGGAATGACAGAAAACTCTCTGTGCCTTATCCAGCCCTGCTTTTCTGTGCCTAGGGACAGAAGAGCCAGTGTTTGGGTAAGCAAGGAGAGGACGGGAGGTGCTCAGGGCTGGGGGACACAGGACCTGAGGACTAACCATTCCCCTCTGTCCCACTTTTATCCCCTGCCCTGTGGCCCCATACCTTTCCTTCTTGTGGCTCTCTGCAGAGTGTCCACAGGGAAGTAGACACCCACATGCTCTGCCTACAATTCGTGGTTTCATTTTACTTCCGCGGAGTCCCAAGGCACGTGGTTTCCAGGCTTCTGCCAGGTGCTGGGCACCCGCAGCCCCAGCCCAGATGCCAGCCTGATCTCTGGGAATAGCAGATGCTGGGTGCCTCAAAGAGGAAGAGCTGGCTGTGTCCCTGTCCCAGGGCAACTGGAACCCCACATCTGGAAGAGCCAGTCTCAGAACCCCAGGAACATTTTGTGGGAAGGGCCGCCAAGGGATGGTCCCACACAGTGATCCCAGTTCTGAAGCCTCTCAACAGTCCTAAAATGAGGTTCCCAATCCCTGACCTCCTTCTTCATTCATTTCCCCCCTCCCCAACACAGACCAGGCAGCATCTCCCCCTGTGGGGGCAATGGAGAGCCTGCCAGGAGGCACGGCCTATGCCACATGGCTCTTCTGCCACCTATGCTGGTGGCCACCTCCAGCTCCTGCCACATCCTGCCAGCTCCAGCAGAAGTAGCTACAAAGGAAACTCAGACCAACAGTGTCTATAAAGGCAACCCAATAACTTTAGCTAGCCTGGGTTAATTATTATAACCTTTCACCACAAGAGAAAGAACCTCAAAGCTAGGAAACATCCTTCCCAAGCCACTATAGATGCCTCTGAGCAGCTCCTGTTCCCTTGGCCAAAAGTTAGACCCCAGCCCCACGACTAGAGATGGCTCTGAGACAGGTCAATGCTGCAGCTCAGAAGAAAGGAGCTGCTGGCACTCCTGCCAGACACAACCAACCACACTAGGGCAGTGCCCAACTGAGATGTACAAGGCACTGATGAACACCCACCAGGCTTCTCCTCTCCCTTTGCCAAACCAACCTTAGAGGAGGAATCAGAAAGACAGAGCTGGACAACCCACCTGGCCCAGCCCCTATATGTTGAATGAAGGGAGGGACATAGGCAGAAGGATCTGAGGGGAACCACAAACCTTCAGGAGGGATGATGGGGAACCAAATGGGGCTGGGGAAGTGAAGCACCTCCCTGATGCTGTTTCTGTACATCCTGCAAAGGGGTTTTCATCCTGGGCCCTAGTTTCCCTCTCTTTAAAAGAAGGAATGTCCATCCACCTCTATAGAAAAAGAAGTGGGGGACATGATGGGCCATAGAGGGTTAAAGTTGAGCAAGATGGACTGAACCTTTAAGACTTTGCAGAAGGAGACAGCCAAAGAGAGAAGCAGTCATAACTCTGACCACAGTGCCCCAGACCCTCTTGGGGAACTCCTGAGGGTCCAGCTTAGGCCTGCTTGACATATTCTCATGCACATGTCCAGATCCACCCTACAACTGCCTGGAGTCCCACATTTAGACTATTTATGGTACCACTGGGCTGGGTCCTAAGAGCAGATGGAAGTAGGAAATTTCAGAGAAAAAGACCCCAAGTTAGGAATCTACTATGTCTAGGACCCAAGAGGAAGATGGGTAGTCTTTCTGGACTCCAAAGAGAGCCAAGACTCCTCTACACACACACTTCCCAGACTCCCACCCAAGGCCATACATCCAAACACAGAGGCTATGTCCCAGTCTCCACCAAGAAAAAAGTATGAAACACAGAGAAACATTCCACCAAGAAAAGAAGCCACCACCACAAAAAGGATGCTGCGCATTCAGCTACAATAAGGAAACTCTTCCAACATCATCTCAGACTGCCCAGAGAGGTTCAGGGATATACATCCCCTCTCAGGCCTGCCTGGCTTGACTAACGGGCAGTCAATAGTAACCAAATGGGCAGTCTTGATAGCCAAAGACCCCCAAGTGGAAAGGACAAGTGTGGGGGCAGAGTTGGACCCACACCCTCCCAGGGCCAGGCTGGACCATTAGTTCCCAGGTCTCCTCACGGTTTGCCTGTCCTTTTCTTGCAAAATTTCTCCATTCCTGACCCCTATTCCACTTCAGCTCAAAAACTGAAGGTCGGCTCGCCTGGACTGAAAACCCACATGGCCCATTGCATCCACAGCTACCCCAGGGTGCTCTTCTCCAACCTCCCAGCTCTTACCCGACTCGTTGGGAGAGTTCATGCCGGCTCTGGGCCCGCAGGAAGCTGGCGTTGGGGGCTGGGACGGGAGGGGGTGGAGCTGCGGTGATGTCAAGAGAGACAGACGATAACACACAGACGGACGGGACGGGTGCCCGGGGCCGCCGTGCCTCTAATGCCCATCCGAGGCCATCCTTCGGGGCGAGGCAGTCAGGCACTCAGAACGGCATCCCTGGGGAGAGATGGAGCAGGGTTAGAGGCCCCTAACTCAGGAATCTGAGAGTCAAGGAGACCTTGGAGCTTGTCAGTTTATACCTGGATAAGAGAGGGACACCTGTCCAGGAGCACAGAGAAAATCGGTAGATCTGGATGAGATCCTTATTTTTTCTCTTACTAGTTGATGAGACTTCTAGTGCCTAAAGGATAGGAAATGGCTATGGTGGCCACACCCAAACTCCTTTTAAGACAAGTGTCCACTGTCAGGTATGAAGACCTCACAGACTTCCAAAGGTGCCTGGCTTGGGACTAGGTGTACACCAAAGGAGAAAGTGCAGGGAGGCTTCTGACCGCTATCCATGGCAGTGGGGAGATACAGGACTGATCTAGAGTCCCTGGATGAAGTCAAGAAAGAAACTGGTACCCCAGCCCCAGTAACCTAAGCTGGGGCTCCCAGGGGGAGACTCGTCTTCTTCCCACTTTCTGACCCTTGTGCCACCCAACTTTGGAAGTGTGGTTTTGCTTCTGCCTTGGTCTCCCTCCCATTCAACAACAGGCAAGGGCAAGGCAACAGCTTATTTTTCCAGGAAATGAGGCAGTTAGTACCCTCATCTCAGATCCAGCATACCCCTCAACCCCTGGCCTGGAGGCCCAGGGTTCAAGCCCAATGCTTGGTGTATGTTGTACAAATCGTGCTCTGTGTAAGGAGGTCTGGCCCAGGTACACTGAACCTACCCAGAGCAAGGGACACTTTTACCCAGTTTGTACAAAAGCACCAAAAGGCCCAGCAGCAGCCCTGCTGAGGCCAGTATAGTAATGAAGGATACATTACAGGACCACGGGTTTGCCAACCTGTGTCTCCTCCTCCAGCCCTCCCTGCCCCAGCCCCACAGTTAGTCCTCAAGCCTCAGACACTATGCACAGCACCCACCTGGGCCCATCCCTAAACAGCCCACAATCCACGCCAGACATGATCTCATTCGTTTGCTTCCAAATGAAGGCAGGTCCTCCAATACCCAATGAAAGCAAGGTAGCAGGAAGCAATTGGGGGAGGCTGAGAGCTGCTGGATGTTTAAGCTCTAACTCTACTCCCCAGGCCTCAAATAGGCAATCAGTTCTGCCTCCAAGACAGCACTTTCCTGGAAGGATTAATTCTCAGTAAGCTTTGTATTCTCATCAAGGATTCCCAGGGGTGGGGTCCATTTGGAGTGGCAGGAACAAATGAACACACACACATACACACAGACATAGGAGAACTTGTGGTCCCAGGCTTAGTGCCTCCTGCTCTCACCCACAGGGCTTGGACTCTATGTCTGGAGAAAGATGAACTCAGACTACAGAGGGTAGAGTTGAAGGGACAGAATTTCTCCCAACAGGCACAGGTGTGGGTAAGGCTAAGCAGGGCTGGGGCCAAGCTCAGGAATGCAGCAGGTGGGGCTGCTAGTGTCCTGGCAGGGCCTGCGTGGGCAGGCAACTCAGCCCGTGCCCACACCAGAGCTGGCGCCCAGTCCTGTTCACACCCTTTTCCGTGGGCTGGGAACACAGGTTTAGAAATTCCCACGATTCCCAGCAGCCTAAGTAGCCCAGCCCATCTCCGTAGTGAGATGCACCTCGCAGCGCGCTCAGAAGGGGCAGAGCCCCATGGTACAAAAAATAGGTTAAGCTCAGCCCCCAGCCTCCATCATACTCATCCACCCATTCCCTGGGTCATTAAGATGCTGATCCCTCACCCACTGGGGAGAAGAGGACAGTAGCTCCTTGAACTCATTCTGGGCTCAGAGCTTGGTCACACTTTACTTCTCCCCACTCTATAGGATTCAGCAGGAGCCTGGAGACAGGTCCACCTGTAAAGAGTGTCTACTAACACGCCCATCAAGTCTCCCAAGTGAACAAAAGCCACCAGCTAGGGCCTCCCTGAGAAACAAAGCAGCATTCACAGTCTGATCAGAACAGGCAGATTCTTGTCTAGGGTGGGCATAAAGGGCAACCTAACATATAAAACCTGAGCCTGTTTGCTCCCACCTCTGCCAGAGAAACTCATAGACTATTGTTATACCAGGTTCTCAGTGGGTAGTCAGGGACCAGGAGCAATGTGGCTCCTAGATGACCAAACACATGGATGCCATACCAGTGAGCAGCCCAGCTTCCATGGTGTCATACATAGGCAGACCCCCAAGGCCCTGCCCGTCCCCACCCTACAAAGAAGAATCTTCCAGACAGACCTCTACTCAACTCTAAGATCTAAACTCATCTCCCACCGCTAGCCAGGATAGCAGAGCAAGGAGAAAAGAGGAAAGCAACTGCGTCTTACTCTATAAGCTCATGGCTTAGCTAGAGGAGGTAGGGCAGAAACCCTAGGGAGACGCCCCCCCACCTCAATAAAAACTCTAGAACAGGGTAGGAAGAGGAGGGCAGACAAGTGAGAGGGACACAGTGAGATGTGATACCCCAAGGCCACAAGTTCACAATGTTGCCCTGTAGGGATCTTGTCCCTCAAACAACTCCCTCTGAATTCCGCATGAGTCAGGTGTGCTGTAGAGAACCTGGACTCCAGTACCACCATGCAACCCCTTCCCAACACACCTGCTCTGGCCCTGCTAGTGGCAGGGTTATGGAAACTAAACTACTTTACCCAGCTAACTCTACCCCACATAACTTCACCCAAGCCCAGATATCCCATCTAAAGACACTAAGGACTTGTGATCTTGACCCCTCCTGACATGGCCACAACAGGCCACATTTCCCAGCCTCTGAGAGCTTCTGTTGCCTTGTGCCTCCCCCAGCCCAGCCAACAGAAGCCTAGCAGGATGAGAGCCTGCAGGTTGGCTGACCTGGATGTAAAGGCCCCAAACCAGGGAAAGGGGGAAGGTACCAGGGGAGGAAAAAAGACACTAGGCTGACAAATTCATTTTTGCAATCGGCCCATTTCTGTTTGTCTGCTCAGACGCAGCTCCAGGCATCTGCACAAGCCAGATGGAGGAGGCTGCTATTTCTAGAAAAAAAAAAAAAAAAAAAGGAAGGGGGGTTAGAGGGGAGGAAGGGAGGAGGAGGTGGTAGAGGGCAAAAGACAGGGTCTGTTTACCCTAAAACCTCAAGCAGAATGATATCCCCTCCCCAGCACTACAAGACAGGGTCCCCATTCAAGAAAAGGCTAGGGCTAGGGCTGGGGTGAGGTGGGGTGGGGGAGAAGAAAGGCAGAGAAAGTTTAATTAGCCAAAGTCAGCTACAATAGGCCCCCTCACGGGCTGCATCAGGTTTTCATTCATGAGCAAGCTACAGTGCTCCAAAAATGCCAAGAACCGCCCCCCCTTGCTGTCTCTCCCTCACCCCCCCCACCAACAAGAGTGCGTCCTCTAGCAGGCTGGCTGAGCCTGATGCCGTGTTCCAGACATCCCTCCTCAAAGGGATGTGAGTAGGAAGAATTAATTATTAAAGAGCAGCTGGTACTTCAGCACGACTGCACTACCCCCAGCTCCTATAGCTGATCTCCCCTCCCCCACTATTCAGACACACAAACGACCCTCCCCATTCCCTGGCCCCCTTTCTGAACACACAGCTAAGATGCCACCCCTTGGGAAGTGAAAGCAAACCTTTGTCTCTGCAGCTACTTGGGGTGGGTGGGGCATGTGATACTGCTCCCCCCACTCCAAATTACATGAGCCAGCCAAAGTAGGAGCATATATTGGGGAAGATGGGGAGGCTGGCACAGAGCTCACATTTCCTCCACCCTTGTCCCCAAGTAAGCTGCACCTGGGATCTGTCCCTCTTGCCTCTGGTGTGCACACATTGCCAAGACAGAGTGGAGAGGCTGGGGGCCCACTTCTAACTCAGGGAGACCCTCTCTGCCTTCTCAAGAAAGCCCAGATCCAAATTCAAATGAAGAGAGGGCAAAGAGAGGATTCAAGAAAACCAAAAGGAGATAAACCAAGATTTCCCCAAGCTTTGTGTTTAGGGAGGGAAAGGCAGGAGGGAAGACTAGAATGAAGAAGCAGGCAGCCCCCAACATGGCTCACCATCCCCAGCCCAGCCCAGCCCAGCATCAGCTCAGGGGCCATGGGACTTGGAAGACTGAAGACATTCCCTGCCTACATCCTCTGAATTTAAGAGAAGAACCAGGGCAGAACCCAGATCCAGGCTCCAATCCTGCAAGGCAATTTGGCCAGGGGACCACTCTGACCAAGACTTCTGGATCTCCCATCCCCTGCCTCCTTTTGTTCCTCTGGTCTGGCTTCATCTTCCCCTCCCAGTTGGACCCTGAACCCTATCACCACCAACAACAACCACCACCCCCCAAACTCCAAAGCTAATTCTGGGTCCCAGAAGCATAGTGGTTACTAACAGAGTGGTGGATCCTTTTTGCATCCCCCCAAAAGCAACTGAAGCCACTACCCTTCCTTTTTAAGGACACACCTCATCTCAGAAGACCAAAGGCAGGGTTATCAGGTGGTCACCTTCTTCCCAAACGAAGCACCCCATCTTCCCATTCTGTCTCCCCACTCCTAGCCACTCAGATTAATTACTTATTACCCAAACCGTTCTCATCTTCTCCAGGGCCCAAGAGAAGGGTGGGGTAAGGAAGCCTACTCCCCCCAAGTTAACAAGGCACTGGTAGTGCCCCGCCTCTAGGAGACAGAGATCCAGGATGAAAAATGGGGGGCATCTACCCCAGACAGGAAGGTGGTGGGGGAGAAGTTCCATTTCATCTCCCAGCTCGCTCTCCCTGGTTCCAGGGTGTCAGACAGGAGAAGAGGGTGGGAACAAACGCAGTAATGTTTCATGGAGGAGGAGGGGGTGAGAATAATGGGAGAGAAGTAAGGTGGACTCCGCAGTCCCTCTCTTCATGCACGAAGTCAAGGACACAAAATCAAGGATGCGTTCTTAGCTACGGGGAGAAGCGCTGTGGGTGGGCAGCTCCCCTCACCTCTGAGTAGCAAGAAAGGGGTGTCCAGTGAACAGGGGTCTGCAAAGAAACCGGGTGCAGGGCTCAAACCTCTCTGCAACGCAACATGCGCCGCCAGAGAGGGGACAAATCAGACAACTCGGGTAGGTCCCCAAGCTATTTGGGGGCGCGGGAAGCGGGAAGGCGGGCCCCTCCCCTACCTGCAGGGAAGGCGCCCCTGAATGGGAGGGGCAGGGAGGGGCACGCAGATAACCCCGAGGCCCGACTCCCAGGCGGGCGATGTTCCAGGGGGCTGCTGGCTGGCACCCGGGTGCCGAGGGGAAGGAAGGGGTACGCGGAGCTAGGCGCGCTCGCAAGGAGCCCGCGGGAAGCGACGGCAGGAGAAGGGGGCGCCGCCTTGGGTCCCTGGGGCCGGGGAAGATGGGATCTGGGCTGGTGCGGCGCGCTCACCCCCTGCGGCTCGAGCTCCGGCTTCGCGGGCGGCGGCGGCAGCAGCGGCGGCGGCAGCAGCGGCAGCGCCTCCTCGATGGCTCCTCCATCTTTGCGGCGGCTCCTCCGGCTCCGCTCGCCGCCGCCACCAACAACAACATTCGGAGACGTCACTCCCGTCACGTGACCCAGCTCGGAGCTAAAAATAGACCCAGACCCCCCCCCCAACCCCAGCCACCAACAACTCCTCCCCTCTTTTCGGCCCTCCCCACCGGGCGGGGCCACCAGCGCCACAGTGACAGCTTCTTAAAGGGACGGTTCCTTGAAAAGGTTTGGGCTGGGAAGAGGTGAAGGGCAAGGATACGAGCTCAGGTAGTAGTAATAGGAGCGCTGCAGGGGCTGGGTCTGGCGTTGGGGCTCGGCCTTTGGGATCTACGACTTACCTCCCTGTGCTTCTGGGACTTCCTTTTCAAAGTGTGGATGGTGCAATCGTTGCCGGCCTAAGCAGCTCTCTAACACGCCTTCCTGCCGTGGGGGAAGGGAACTGGAGACAAATCCCCAATGGCTAAAGGGCTACTGAAACCCCTGCTGTGGGACCTGGCTGAGGGTGGATGGCTCGGACAGGTCAGCCCTGACTGCACACATCCATGCCAAGGAAAGAAAACCCTAGGAAAGGCCCAAGTTATGGTTGTAACTCTCCAAGACCTTCAAAAAGGTAGACCCGAAGTCAGAAAGACTTCTGGTATCTGACTTTGGTGCCATTCTGTCTACAGCTCCCCTCTGGACGCAGTACCAGCATGTGTGATTAAACATGGACAGGTTGTAATGACCCAGCAATTCCACTAACAAAAATGTATTCTAAGGAAATAAACATTGTTGTGTTCAAAAATGAGCGTAGAAGGAAACATTGTTTATAATGATGTGTATAGCTTTGGCAGTGGCAGTGTCATAGCCAATGCTGTGTATCTGAGCTGTGATTATTACTATTTGAAAACTTTTCCCTGGCCTGGGCTTGGTGTCTAACTCCTGTAGTCCTAGCACTCTGGGAGGCCAAGGCAGGTGAATTGCTCAAGCTCAGGAGTTCAAGACCAGGCTGTGCAAAAGCTAGACCCCATCTCTAAAAATAGCCAGGAGTTGTGGCAGGTGCCTGTACTCCCAGTTACTTGGGAGGCTGAGGCAAGAGGATCCCTTAAGCCCAAGAGTTTGAGGTTGCTGTGAGCTATCATGCTATGACACTCTACAGACAGTGACTGAGACTCAGTCTAAAAAAAAAAAAAAAAAGAAAAGAAAACTTTTCCCAATATGCTGGGAAAGACTTGAAGACTTGAAGACTTGAAGGCTATGAAGACTTGAAATGTAATGATGTGGAAAGTTGGAAACAATCTAAATATCCATCAATAGGGGATTGGCAAATAAATTAGGGGACATCCATTCAGTGGAACACCATCCAGGTATTAAAAATTGCTTAGGTCCGGCCAGGTGCAGTGGCTCACGCCTGTAATCCCAGCACTCTGGGAGGCTGAGGTGGGTGGATTGTCTGAGGTCACAGGTTCAAGACCAGCCTGAGCCTGAGTAAGATCCCACCCCCCCCATCTCTAAAAAAATAATCAGGCATTGTGGCTGGTGCATGTAGTCCCAGCTACTCAGGAGACTGAGGTAAGAGAATCACTTGAGCCCAAGAGTTAAAGGTTGCTGTGAGCTATGATGTTACAGCACTCTTCCGAGGGCAACAAAAAAGAAAGAAAAAAATTGCATAGGTCTTGACTGGGTGTGGTGGCTTACACCTATAATCCTAGCACTGTGGGAGTCCTAGGCGGGTAGATCACTTGAGCTCAAGAGTTCAAGACCAGCTTGATCAAGAGAGAGACCCCCATCTCTAGTAAAAATAGAAAAACTATAGGTGTTGTGGCGAGCACCTGTAGTCCCAGCTACTGGGAAAACGGAGGAGGAGGATCACTTGAGCCCAAGAGTTTGAGGTTGCTGTGAGCTATGATCCCACAGTACTCAACCCCAGGGCAACTGAGTGAGATTCTATCTCAAGAAAAAGAAAGAAAAGAAAATAAAAAAAGAAAGAAAGCTTCTTCCTACAAAGCATGTTGTTAATCTGTCCATTCCTGTTTATCTCCATCCCCACCCTGTTTTCTAAGTCAAATCACCCTCACATGAGATATGTTAGCTGTCCTCTTAACCCGTCTACTTCTGTATCCGTTCTGGCCTTCTGGCAAAGCCAGAGTGATGCTTTTAGAATACAAATCTAGTCAAGAAAAGGTTAAAACTTTTCAGATTTTTTTTTTTTGAGACGGAGCCTCAAGCTATCCCCCTGGGTAGAGTAGTGCCATGGCATCACAGCTCATAGCAACCTCCAACTCC
>CAUYQV010182369.1:0-20040 GCA_963574575.1 Galagoides demidoff
ATACATACATACATAGGCAGAGAGAAACTGGGATCTTCTTTCCAAGTCCAGGAGCCTGAGACCCTGAAGGGCCAGGGATCGGATAGCGTCCCCACCCCCAGGGGCTAGGGCTGACACAGGTTTTGGCAGAGCTGTGCTGTGAGGTTCATAGGGATCCTTGACTCCCATGCCAGCCTATACACACACGGTAATAGCCATTGCAACGGTGATCTAGGCACCCTCCCCTCCAGGCACCACCTCCCTGTCCATGCCCACATCCTCTCCTACTTTTTACAGCATCTCATCTGCTTTTTGCCCCTGCAAAAAATACAACAGTAAACATTTCCCCTGGTATTCTTTTTTTTTTTTTTTTTAAGCAACACAATCTCACTATATTGCCCCAACTGGAGTCAAACTTCTAGGCTCTAGCAATCCTCCTTCTGCCTCAGCCTCCCAAGTAGCTGAGACTACAGGTGTGCACCACCACTCCTGGTCTCCCTGGCACTTTATAAAGCCCTTCTGGTGTGGTTAAAATCCAGAAGAATAACTTTGGCTTACTCCTCCCTCTAGCTGCTAAAGATGAGTCTCCCTCCCTCCTGACTTCCTACCCTCTACCCCCTGTCCTCCTCTCTCTCCCCTTGAAGTCAGAGGAAATATTCACTGTATTTTCACCTAAAGTGGATAATGTTTCTCCTCAAGGTTGCTCAGCTCTGTCCCTTTCACCTTGGGCTTCCTGCATTCAGTCTATAGGAGGCAGGTCCAGAGGGTATAGTGGGAAGTAGAGAGAAGGGAGGAGGAGGTCAGGGAAGCCAAAGGTCATTCCCAGACCACAGACTCGGGAGCTGCAGGAGCCACAGAGGAGTGCTGCAGCACACATGCTCTGGGTGCAAATGCTCAAAAGGAAGTTAATACCTCATCCCTCAATATGCCTGGTCTGCTTAGGGTCGTTACTAAGATAAGTCTGCTACTGTTTGCTTCAGAGACTGTGGCTTCTGAGCCAAATCAATTAGAGATCAGATGGGGTAGTCTAGCCAAGGCCAGAGGGAGGGAGACATCTGGAGGGGTCCGTTTGGTCCCCATCTCCAGTTCTGGTTCATGTTCATATTCTTTTTTATAAGGGGATATTTGAGATAACTGTAGATTCACATGGAGCTATAATAAGCACTACCCAGAGATCCCTTGTACAGTTTGTCCAGTTTTTCACATTGGCAACATTATACAAAACAGTAGCACAATGTCACAAGCAGGGAATAGGCATGGAGACAGCCCACCGGTCCTGTTCAGCTTTGCTTGCACTCATGTGTGTATGTGTAAGGCTTTTACGGTTCTATCACCTACACAGGTTCATGCACCATCACCACAGTCAAGGCACTGAACAACCCCAATGCCACGGGGATCCTTGCATTGCCCATTTATAGCCTCACCTCCACCCTACCCTGCCCCGACCCCCTGGTTACCATTTACCTGTCCTCCATCTTTCAAATGTCTTCATTTCAAAAATGTTATGCAGATGGACTCATACAGTATGTGTAACCTTCAGGGACTGGCTTTTTTTCATCCCCTTTTCTTCCTGGGGATTCACCCAAGTTGTGCATATCAACAGCCTATTCATTTTTCATAGCTGAGTAGCATTCCACAGTATGGATATGCTGGCCTGTTTAACTCTTCACTGGTTGAAGAATATCTGAGATGATTCCAATTTGGGGTTATTACAAATAAAGCTTCTATGAACATTCATGGACAGGTTTTTATGTAAAGATAAGTTTTTATTTCTATGAGATAATACCTAAGAGTACAATCGTCCAGGATCTCTTTTTGGCCTTTCCATTTCTTTCTCTTTCTCCTTCATCTGCTTCTCCCAAGTCAAGAGAGAAATACTCATGACCAAAGGGCATCTCCCAGCCAGACAGACAGAAAGTGCCTAGTTGTGAGAGCTTCTCAGAGACTGAAAGGATCTTTCAGGGAGCAATTGGATATATTGGGAAGGAAGTTTTAGGAATACAAAAGAGTAACCTCAAAGAAAAAGAAAAGAATTATGATCTTGCACATAGATGGTTTCCCTGAAACTATACCCAGGGTGCAGTGTTCTCCTTCCAGATCTCTCTTTAAATGTGGAATCTCCACACCTGTTCAGGATGCATCTTCCTGGGCATTGCTCATCAAGTTTAGAAACTGACAGGATTTTGCAGCTTAGGGGAAGAGCAGAATGTTATGGAAGCAGTATCTGACCTGGTAGTTGGTCCTATGCCGAAGTCTTGCTAATTTACACTTGGCCTGAATAAGCCACTTCACCTCACAGCCTCCATTTTTTGTCTTTGAAATGGCTCCTGAGCCATTGATCTCTCAGCTCTCTTTTAACTCCCATGTCCTTAAGGCCATGGAGGAGAGTGAAGCTGATCAGTCCAGCCAATGATTGAGACCATTACAGTGGCTTTATGAACATGGATGTCTAACCAACTACAAAAGACCATTTTCCTCGGCCATCACAAGCTTTGTGTGAGCACCTGCTCAGTGTGCAGCCCTGTGCTGGGTTTAGGAGATAAAAATATGCATAAGCCACAAGCCCCAGTTCTCTGGAGCTCAAAGCCAAGCCAAGGAGCCCACCAAGTGCAATGTGCTGGGGATGGTTCTGTAAATACATTGCAAACCTCTTTATCTTGTGTGGGAAATGATTAAATGATACAGTGCATTTGATATGACAATCTATTGCATTAATAGAGCCCAGGGTAAGAGAAGATTAAAAGAAGTGCCACAAAGGGGAACAGGAGAATCTTTCATCTCTAGAAAATAATGAAGACAGACCCCAGACACGAGAAAAGTCTGGCTCTAAGTGGTGCAATCAGATTAAATAAGGCTTATAATGAGCTTGACACAATTGGATTTCTATATGACACTCTCAGTACCCAGCACTCACCCAAAGCAACAATGGCCAAATTCTCAAAAGGGGAGGAACTTGCATGAATGTGAGGATCTAGCCAAGGGGAGGGCTGGAGCAGGATTGTCCTAGACCTTGGATGCAGATTCTATGCTCAGAGCAAGGATAGTTGGCAGGGTGGACTTGCTCTTGCCCTTCCTGTCCCAAGCCCCCTTTCTTGTTTTCTTCTTCATCCAGAGGAACACTGGGCAGGTCTATGGGCAGGTCTTCCAGACTCATGTCCAGGCCTTGCCCCTATAGTTAGAGGCCAGAGAAGGGACATGAATTGTCCCGGCAAGGAGATACTGCCCAATAGGGGCCTTGCCAGGAAATAAGAGATACCATATGTCCTTTGTGCTTCTGCTGACAGCCTGAACTGTGTCCATAGCCTCCTTTTAGCAGATGAACCAGTTCAGAGAACACTTGGGGAAAAAGTAACAAGAAATAGAAATTGCCACAATTTCCCAAGAACTCTACTCCTGCTCAGAGTCCATGCTGAGTTCCATGTGGACTTGTTCAAAGGCAGGAAGATGGGCCCTTCCACTCCAGGATGGGTCTATGACCCTTGTGGGCCTTTCTGCTTCTGGTCCCAAGAGCTGGAAGCCTGGTCTAGACCAACAGGGTCCCAAACTCAAGGTACATTTTTAACCCAGCAGGAACTCCTCTACCCAGACCCTTTCCCTGTCGCTCAGAGACTCTTTCCTTAGCCTCTCTCTTTAGTTGTGCCACTGTCATGGTGACAGTGATTATGGTCCTCAGGGGGAAGAAGAGTAGCCAGAAAATCGGAGGAGTTAAGAATTGTTGGAAAACATACAGCCCAGCTTTTCTCATAATTCACTAATATCTGAGGACCTACTGCATGCAGGGAACTGGACTGGGCCTTAGGGGAGAATCAGCAACACTCTTGAAGGAGTCTGCAGTCTAGTGAGAGACAAGAGCTACTCCAGTTGAATAGCATGTGGCATTACGCTGTACTGGCAGATAAAGGTCATGAGACCTCTGTGAGGACAGAGAGCCTGGAGAGACCACTCAGACCACCCGCACACTAGAGAGCTGAGTGCAGAGTCCTAGGCTGTGACCATGGTGCACAAGGGGGGGGGTTTACATAATGTGTCAGACTCAGCCCCTCAGTCTATGACCAGAGATGCTCCAGGCTAGGAAGAAGCAGTCTCTTCCCCTTCACTAGCATGTCCTGGGAAGCCAGCCTCCTGGGCCTGCTGTCCTTCCCTTACCCTTTCTTTGTCTCTGCCAATCACAGAAGGCCCGCCTTGCCAGGATCCGTGTGGCCAAAACAGGCAGCTCCAACGCCTACCTGCACAGCAAGCGGAACGGGCTCCTCAATGAGGCACTGGAGCTGGCGGTGGGTACCTGAGCCCTGCACTGGGGGGCAGGGGTTAGGAGGACTGACTCCCTCTCCAGGGGCCCTGCACTCCCACACCAGGGCCCCAGTGGGAACCCTGAGGAGCACCTGGTGGCAGACTTCTCCAGGTAGCAGCCCCTGCCCACCTTCCTGTCTCCTAGGATATCACCACTAAACCATCTGTAGATCCAGGGCTCCTGGCCCACAGGCCAGCATGCTCTATGCTGACCTGAAAGTTGGTTTGTCCAGATTTTTCTGTTGCTGTCCTACCTCTGTGGGGAAATGAAGGAGCTGGAGAGGGGTGTAGCCACCAGCTTTATACTCAGCCCCCCTTCTTTTCTCACCAGGGCACCCCAGAGGAAGAGCACATGGGCAAGACCACTTCACTCATCGAGAGCCAGCACCACCACCTGCTGCACTGCCTGGAGAAAACCACTGTGAGTCCCCACCCATTGCCACCTCTGCTTTTATCCCTGACCCCGACCCTTTCTTTTCTAAGGTTGTCCTTATATCCTCACTGGCCAGAAGTCAAAGTCTGTTCCCTTTAGACCCAAGAGGCAGTGAAAGATCTGTCAGCTCAGGAGGAAGGAGCCCCGGGGCAGGGCAAGCCAGCAGCCTACACCAGCCCCCATGGCCTATTTCTTGATTTCTGGGGACTGAGGGCTCTGTCTGGCTCTGATAGCATCACCCTTCAAAGCAGGGCTGAATTGGTACAGGACAGTACCAAAGAGTGTGGAATTTTGCCCCATCTCTGGGGCTAGGTTGATGCACTCTCTGGGTCCCTTTGCTTCCTACATTCCTCTTGGAAAAGGAGACAGGCAGTGCATAAGTTTCTCTAACCAGGATTCAGCAGTATCACCTCCTCTGGATAACCTGCAATCACCAGGGAATTACAATTCTGAAAGGCTGATTATTAAAGCAGAGTCATGGTTTAAGGGTGCCGGAACTGGAATGTGCAATGATGCTTGTGCCTCACAAACAGACCAAAAGGAAGGGCAGTGGGGCCAACTCTGGACCCTTGGCAAAAGGTTCTAGGAATAAGAGGGTGGGCAGAGGAGTCGGCGTGGACAAGCCAGAGAGAAACAAATGAAATGCTTCCCTCTGCCTTCTAGGACCTCTCTCCCCAAAGAGCCTAGAGTCGGGGCTCAGCACACAAAAGAGGGGACTCTAATTCTGAATGTTCCACATCCTGGCCTCCCAGATGTGAGGTGAATAGATGCTGGATGACTGTTCACCTGAGCCAAATGTGGACACTATGGGTGGCACTTGAACCCAGTGAGGTCTTCCAGATTGGGAGGGTGCCCTGACAACCCTCATTTCCAAGATTTATTACCAAAACTCTATATGTATATCTAGACTTTCTCTCAATGATTATAAGCTTGCCAAAGGGATAGGCCTGGACCCACCTGCCCTTTCCAAGTCGCATGTGCTGGGTGGAATGTATAAATTGGAGGGATACGGGTGAAAAGACCTGGGTTTGAAGGGCTGGAATGTTGGCACTGAAGAAATGAATTTTGGAATTGGGGATGGAATGCTGGCATTGAAGAAATGGAATGTGGAATTGGAGGGAAAGAATGTCAGACTGGGAATAAAGCTCTGGAATGCTGGATTTTAGGGGAGGAATGTTGGGCTCAAGGGTTGGAATGTTGGGGTAGGAGAGGCAGAACATTGGGATGGAAGGAGCAAATGCTGGGTTTGATCAGGGTCCTCTTGGAGCCACAAGGTGGAATGTTGGGAAGGGGAGGGGGCAGAATGCTGGGAAGAAGGGTGGAATGTTGGACTTAAAGGGTGGAATGCTGGGATGGAAAGACTGATTGTCAAAACTGGCTTGGGAATGCTGGAATGTACAATCAATGGTGTTTTTATCTTCTGTTGGCATGTTGTCCCGTAGGGGTTGTCCTATCTTGTGGATGATCCCCTGTTATCTGTACGAACCTCTACCATCAAGGTATAACTTTTTAAAACTTCAATTGATGTTTTTCTCTCTGACTCTTCTAAGTCTGTGGATTCTCGTCTTTTTACCCCCTGGCCTGGTTCTCTGCATGTGCTGTTGATTCTTCCGGGGCTTAGCCTACCTCTGCTATCACACCTAGTACCAGCTCAGCCTTCCAGTTTTTTGTGCTGAACTACCCAACTGTCTTTCTGATTCCCTCTTTGGACCTCCCAAGGGGCTTGGGAGGGGTGATGGAACATGGCACCAATGTTGGTGCCCTACACATTTCCACGGGCCCCCTCTGCCACCCCACCCCACCCCACCCTCAGCTCCCGGGGGACTTCTGGTGTTGGCTGCCAGGGCTGGCCTCCTTCTGAACTCTGTTCTCACGCTGCTTCTCAGACTTCCTCCTCACTCTGGCAGCCTTGGCCAGACCAAGAACGCTATAGATTTGTAGTTGCCATTGTTTTGTTCATCCTGGGTTCAGCTACACCCTAGCTTGGTGGCCTCTAGTCAGGAGATTGTGAGCAGTCCCTTTCTAGGCTTGACTTAGGAAATCTTGTGTCTCCAGGTATATTAAGGACCCATCTCCCATAATCAGGAAAAAGAAACCCAATAATTAAAAGAATTCCTATCCCTGACAATTGGATCTACTGGGCAATACTCTCTCCATTCTGTGAATAACTCATTGCCTTTAAAAGTTTTTATTGTACCCTTACCCAAGAATCATGAGGATATTACCAATTAAATCCAGAAAAGACCACCACGTAGGATACCCACTATCCAGAGTCAGTGATTCCTTACCTGCCACTCCAGCAGACCTCATACAAAGCCTGGAAGGTAAAGTCTCTGCTTCTACCTCTGAAGATACCACCATATTCCCCCATGTCCTGTGTATCCCATCAGCTCAAAGCTACAGAAGAGCTATATGTCACACCATGATTTAACAACTGCAGTCCCTACCCTGCAGTCTGATGGCCAGGGCTGCCAATAGGATTCTCTCTTTCCTCATGGGATGCCTGTGGGACATCTCCCCTCCTGAGTGCTTATCTGTGATCCAGGCAGCTGGAGCCCTTCCTTCAAGGCCCAGAATAGAGACAGGCAGTCACACCAAGCACAGGGACTTGATCCCTCCTCCCTGCCGCCTTTCCTACTTCTTCTCCTCTGCCTCCCACAGAACCACGAGTTCATTGATGAGCAGATGTTTGAACAGAACTGCATGGAGAGTTCAATGCAGAACTACCCATCCACAAGGAGTCCCTCGCTATCCAGCCACCCTGGCCTCACCACCACCTGCTGCTCCCGTCGTAGCAAGAAGACCACACACCTGCCCAGCTCCAACCTGCCAGCCACACGCCTGCGCAGCATGCAGGAGCTCAGCACCATCCACATCCAGGGCAGCGAGCAGCCCTCCCTCACTACCAGGTGGGTGGCTCCCCTCCCCACACACAGAGCTGTGTTGGCCATTCACAGCACTGAGAGAGCCCAGAGGCTCCACGAGCTGCCCCCATCTAATGCATAGCTTACGGGACTTCGTCCCCCACCTCTCTTCTCATCCTTGCAAGTCAACCCAGAGGCCTTTTATATACTATTGGAAGATAGCATACCAGTTTTAGGCTGAAAGTAGTGTTAGATATCAGGGGAAAAAGACTTTATAGATATAGATATAAAAACTTTATATGTATAATATATATCTCCAAAAATGACCTACCAGTACAAAGAATGGACCAACCATTTTCTTTCTTTTTTTTTTTTTTTTTTGCAGTTTTTGGCCAAAGCTGGTTTGAACCTGCCACCTCTGGCATATGGGACCAGTGCCCTACTCCTTTGAGCCACAGGCGCCACCCAAGAGGTTTTTTTTTTGCAGTTGTTTTTTTTTTTTTTTTTGGCCAGGGCTGAGTTTGAACCCGCCACCTCCTGCATATGGGGCCGGCACCTTACTCCTTTGAGCCACAGGCACAACCCCCAACCATTTTCTTAAGGAAATAATTTTCATAATTGTGTAACTCATGCCTTATCCCAGGCTGATTTTGAATCACAGACTGACTTTTCCCTTCCCTCTCTGCTTATATTTAGACCATCTCCCACTACCTCCAAATGACTTGCAGAGAATTCAGGGAAAGCAAATGTCAAAAGCCACAAATGATAGGTAAACAACCAGTAGGGGGAGGGACACGTACACCCTGAAATTCAAAGCCTGGTGTCCATGACTTTGTAATTGTTAGTAGTTTAGGAATAATGATTAGAATGGATAACTGCAACCTGATTAGGGAAGGCAGGGATAGCAGGATAGTGAAATCCCCTCCTAGTTCCTATGAGCAGGGAATGTAGGGACTCGAGGAAGCTTTGGGACAGTACCAGCAAGAACCATCATCAACTCACTCTTTTCTATCCCAGTCGCTCCAGCCTTAATTTGAAAGCAGACGACGGACTGAGACCAAACTGCAAAACATCCCAGATCACCACAGCCATCATCAGCATCCCCACTCCCCCAGCGCTAACCCCAGAGGGGGAAAGTCGGCCACCCCCTGCCAGCCCAGGCCCCAACACGAACATTCCTTCCATAGCCAGCAATGTTGTCAAGGTCTCTGCCTTGTAAAACCACTGGACAGAGGGCCAGAGGGGTAGTGGGGAGTGAGGGGGGGGCTGGCATGTTGGTGGGTGGCCACTGGGACCACCCCCTACCCCTTTCCCCACTATTTCTGCCTGCCCATTGTACCCCTAGCACTGAGACTTGCACCTGGAAGGAAAAGGAGGCCGCAAAGGGGTGCCTGAGGTTCACGCTGCTGGCGTGGACACAGCCTTGTGACACTGCATCTCACTGGGGCCAGAGGAAGGGAGGGAGGGTGGGGGGGATGGGCTTGTGGGTGGTACCGGCTGTGTGCCAGGATGGGGCCTGGAGGGGGGAGCCTCAGACCAAATAACAGTCGTTTCTGGAGACCCCAGTGAGGACGACCTAAGACCAAGAGCAGCCCAGAGGCCGAGTTGTCACATGCAAAACAGGAAGAAAATATAACACTGTGTATTTAAGCACCTTTTTCAAGGCTCTTAATGGATAATATTTATTCATGGGAAAAGGTGGAAAACAAAAACACCAACGGATTTTTGTGAAATGTTCTTCTTTATGGACCCAATACCTTTGAACCAAAACAAATGCATTTTGTGAAGGGTTTTTTTTTTTTTTCCTCCTTTTATAGCAAAAGCTTTTAGGCTAAGAAGTCAGTTATGGCTGAGTTCTCTCTCCATTCCCCCAGGTGGGTGAGGTCAACTGAGCCTGGGCCCCCACTGCCCAGCTGACCTGTGCAGAGCTGCCAAGTGACCACACAGCGGTCCTTGCCCTCTGTCTGTCCCTGTCTGCTCTGTCTCTGTACCTCTCCGCTTACCCCCAGCTGTTTCTCTGTGTGTCCAGCCATCCGTCTCTACATGGGTCTCAACGATCCCGAGACATGTTAGTAAAGCCTTCTTCACTGCCAAGCACTGCAGACTTGTGCCTGGGAGTTATATTCGTGTGAAGCACTTGTGGAAGAGGAAAGAATGAAGCAGAAGTGAGGAGAGGACAGATTAGGGAAGTTTACCTTATAGAACAAAAGTGTTTCCTTGTGGATGGAACCACTTGTGTTTGCAGTTTTGTTTCTGGGAAGAAAAGGGAATGACCAGGAAAAACCCAACACGGGAGAAGCAGCCACCTCTGGCACATGCTGTGAAGAGAGAACAAAGTACCCAGGGCTTATGGCTGCAGTGGGCCTCTGTGGCACCCGGCTATATCCCCTTCTTTCAGAACCCACCGCAAAGCCCATCCAGAGCTCTGCCAAGAGGCCCCATGGGCAGTTCCTCCAGAGAGGGCAGTGGTAGGGGATCCAAAACAGCTCCCACAAGGAGGCTGTGGAAGGTTAAGCCTGTGTGTTTCACGAAGGTTGCTCCACAGCGTGAAAGCAAGTTCAAGATTCTAGGTGATTCTCACCTGTATGAAAGACACCTTGAGGCCTGAGGAGCCCTTAGGCCAGATCCTCCCTGAAGATAGCTGAAATGGGGAGAAGCCGGATTATCTCTGTACAAGTAAGGGAGTGAAGATTATTTCTTGAAAAACCTGGATAACATATCTGTTCAAGTGGCTTGCAGCCTGCTGGGGCTGGGAACAGCATTTCTGGAATCTGAACCACTCTTCTCTGCTTTATGCAGAGCCTGGGGATTAGTGACAAGCCCCTTTCCACCCTCCCCAGTCCCAAGCTATTCTACTGCAGATTCTGTGGGCTCTGAAATGGTTGAGCTCCTCAGGAACTCTTTATCCACCCTACAGCTTAGTGGTTAGCTGTATAATTGTAGGCCAAGAACTTCTCTGCCCACCACAGCCATCTCAATGACTTTCACTAGCCAGGACCCTAAAAGCACCATCTCTGGGCTTCTCAGTGAACCCCGCTCAATTGACCCTATAGGCAGGGAAAAATCAATGGGTTTTGAGGTGGGCAGCAGGCAGAGGAGGGGAGATGTTCTTTAGACATCTCCTTATGCTGACCCTCACTGACTGCTGACTGGATTTTTATCTCTGGGTCTGGATTTCCCATTAATGTGGGAATGGACTGGTTCTTGTGCTCTGAGCTTAGGGTCTAAGAAGGCAGAAAAGCTTCAGACAACTACAGTGTAATATGTGTGTATGCACACACATGAAACCAAACTAAACACAACAGGGAATATGCACTTAAATTCATTCGTTTCATCTCAGAAGACCAGGCTGGACTCCACTGAGACGGCAGACTAAGGACAAGAAAAGGATTTTTCTCTTAAAAGAACGGGTAATAGAATAATGTTAGGAATTTCTAAGTTATATATCATAAGATCTGAGTGAAATAAGGGATAAAGAGCCAAGTAGGAACGTGGTTGCATACACATACAAACTGCCTATGCTTATTTTAAGAACAGGCCACAGGCTTAGAATAGTGACTGATTCGACCAAGGATCTGTTTGGTAGAGCACCGAGGGAACACTTTAGTGGTTCCTACAAAACTTAAAAAATTTTAAATATCATTTCCCGTGGGGTTTTTTGACCCTAACAGACTGAATGTTTTATATTCCTTCAATTTCATTTTCAAATACCACATTATTCCAGTTCCTAAAAGACCATTAGACTATTCCCTTCTTCTCCATCCCCCATTGTAACCTTAGCCAGGGATACAGCACCTAGTTCACCTCTAATCAGCTCAAGAAAAAGATGTCAACCCAGGAAAATGTTACATCTGCAGAACAGAACACAACAGGCTACACTGCTGTGAAGGGTTGGTAAGTAAACATAGGTCAGAGTGTGCTGAGTGAGTTTGGTAGGCCTAACGCATTGGCCAGGGACTAAAGAACCAGGATGTTAGGGTTTTCTGGAGACCAGTGGCCTTCTGGTACAAGGCTCTTGAGTTTTCACAGTTTATGAACCACTTACCATAATAAAAGATTTCCCCAAGCCCCCCTCCCATTCAATTAAGGAGTGAGGAGCAAGGGGAGATGAAAAGCAAACCTAACAGCTACACTCAAATGTCACTTGAATGGAAACTTAGAAAAAAGTATTAAGAGTATACCAGAACTAGAAGAGATTAAAGACCATCTAATCCATTCTGCAGTATAAAAGCTGAGGCCCAGAGATGTGAAATGGCTTGCTCAAAGACACAGAGTCATGTAATGACACAGCTAAGACCAGAACACAAATCCCTTGGCTGTTAGTATAATGCTTTTCCCACCACGCCTGCTGCCTCTCAGAGCAATGCCATAATTGGAGACACAGTCTTATGTAGACATCAATACCACTTGGACATAACCCTTGGAAATCATCTGACTGTGCTAACACAAACCATACTTTGGAAACCACCATTCTCTGGGTAGAACCAGCCGTGGACTGTCCGTTCTGTCTGAAATTGGTGAACAGTGAAGTTTTTTCAGTCAAGTTGTTATCTCTTCTCAGATGAAGAGAAGACTAGGACAATGACATTTCAAGCATAGTTCTTCTAGTCCTTGTGCTCCTTACTACGATCTGTGATAGGTAGTAGGTAAAGTAACTAAATTTTCACTTCAGAGGGAGGAAAATAGGTGCAAATCTGAGTGACTTACCCAGTTCACGTGGCAAGTTAGTGGTAGAACTCTGGTTGCAGTCGAGGACCTAGACATCTTGTCCTGGGATGTCTCCTCCACATCATGTTGCATTGCTCTGAGGCTTATCTTTTTACTTACTACCTGGATTCCAAGGGTGGTGAACAGGGGAGGGAGCCTTCCATTCAGAACCACCTGAACCAGGATCTCCAGAAGCAAACTCTGTACTCCTCCTTCATCCCCTATTTTAATAACTAGTGCCAAGCTCAGGACTAACTGCATAGACTCCCTTTCAAAAGACTTATATAGTCTCAACGATGGTTGAACACAATAGTTTACGCATAATTTGAGCAGAAATCAAAGTGGACAGTTAACGCTGATCCATAATTAACAAAAAAGTAAACTGCTGGGTATGCTGAGGACTTAATCCAGTTTTGAAAGTATGATTCCTGCAGTTCAGGATCATGTCACTTATATTTTGAGGTTATTAATGAATTTCAGTCATCCAGGCTCCCTCTCTTCAATTACCAGGTAACTATAAGGCAGAGAGATCACAATGCTATTAATTTAAGGCAATATTAGCTTCCCTTCTCTACTGGTTGGCATGGTAACTATGACAAACTTTTATTATCCCTTTTTGATTTCCTAATGAAATCTCATTATTTGCAAAGCTTTAAAAATGACTGGATGAAGGAAAAACATTGTTATAACCCATGACCCTTGGAGCCCAAACAGCATCATGAAGATAATTGTTGAAACTAAGAGAAAGTGGCTATCAGAAAATGAAACAGCTTTAAAGAAGTTCTTTTTGAGTCTTGTTTTCTATTCAGAATGTTCTATGTTTTTTCTCATCAAGTGTGGGAATGACATTTATCTTAGCGGGTTACTTAACTACACTGGATGATGTCACTCTAACCAGTGTAGGGCACTGATCCAAGTCCTGGGGGCTCCTTGGACCAATGGACTATTTTACAAACCTGGGAGGTGGGAGGGATGGTATATTTTTGATAATCAGACATTCCAATGTAGTGTTTTCCTTAGAGGTCACCCCCCCCCATTAATGTTATTGTGAAAAACATCAAGTGTGTTCTTTTCTATTTTCGTATAATAAATGGGCTTTGCTTACCAACAGCATATTGGCAAAGAAGAAATACACTGTACAAAACTGCAGGAAGATAAACATGTGAAAACTTTCTATGAAAAAAACTTCTTGAGTTTCCTGTCGTCTTCTTTTGAAACTGTAGTGCATATGTTAAAACATGTATATCATTTACAGTATTGAGTCGTGTGCCACTGCTGTACCTGATGTATCCAATCTGGATTAAACAAACTATGTGCCACAAACCCTAAAATGACTATGAATATTTCTTTTACTATCAGTTCTCCTTTCTTTCCAAAGATGTTGCTATACATTAGGAAAAAGGGTCATTCAAACAAAGAAAAGCTTTCTGCTTTGCTAGAGAAAAGTCACAGAGTCTTTAGAAGGGAATTAAAAGTCCTGGTATAATCTTCCTGCCCTGTCCCTGAATGCAAGCAACCCCTCTGTGATACCCCTGACAGTTCTTGCCTGCTTATACACTTCATTTATGGGCGCTCACTGTCCAACAGGTAAAGCATTTGATTGCATTTGTCAATAGCTCTATTTTGAGGCCCAACTCCATGTTATGGAAAGAAAAGCTGCCTTTAGGTATTAGTACTAGTTCTGCTGAAGCAACACAAAGTATCTACTCTTTTGTCTAATCAAGCTCTCAAACTAAAAATAAAACTCAAATGCTTTATAGCACTTGGGTGACAGACACCCTTAAAAACACTGGCTTGATCACTATACAGTGTGTACATGTAAAAAAGTCACATGTGCCCCGTAAGTTTATACAAATAAAAAGAAGTTTTAATACTGAATAGGGGAAAGATCTTGGGAATCAAGTTTAAGTCCTATTACTTAATTGTATGAATTCACATCAGTAGCTTTCTCTTGGCTTCAGTTTGTTTCTTCATCTTAAAAATGTGGGATTAGGGTGCAGTGGCACATTTCTGTTGTCCAGCTACTCAGGAGGCTGAGGTGGAAGGCTGACTCAAGCCCAGGAGTTCTATTCCAGCCTGGACAACATAAGACGACTCCAGCTTGACCGTAAAAAAAAAAGTGGGGATTAGATTAGTTATCTTGGAAGATCAGCTGATCAGCTCCAACCTTAACAATTCTGATTTAGGTGATGAGAAAGAGCAACAGGCACTCTCATGTTTCATCACGTAACTACAGTGCAAATCCTTTTAACTTACTTACAACTACAGATCCCAACAGATGAAAACAGTAACAGAAAAGGACCATTAAGGCAAATGCATGAGGCCTAAAGGCCCTTGAAATTGACTAAGTCATTTTGATCACTAATGCTTACATCCTTATTGCCACTAGGTGTCACTACAGACCCACAGTTCAAATAATCCAGTGGAAGCCAAATGTACATCAGGCAATTCATGCTTTTTCGTTAAAAAGCAGCAATGTCAATTGGGACATGCGTGCCTGGTCACAGAGGTACAAAGTAATAAAAATATTCTACAAAAAAAATTAGAGAATAACTTTATGATGGACTTCCAATGTCACCTATGGCTATCAAAAAAATTGTTTTAAATGACATCAATTTATTTGTACTTAGAAGAAACCCTAGTACTTCAGACTAATCCCTTGTCTCATAGAGATTGATCAGAAGTACAATAATTCATGTATTTTTTTTTTGCAGACAAGAGTCTCACTATGTGGCCCTGGGTAGAGTGCCATGGCGTCACAGCTCACAGCAACCTCAAACTATTGGGCTTAAGCGATTCTCTTGCCTCAGTCTCCCAAGTAGGTGGGATTACAGGCACCCACCACAATGCCTGGCTATTTTTTGGTTGCAATTGTCATTGTTATTTGGCAGGCCCAGGCTGGTTTCAAACCTGCCAGCTCTGGTGTAGGTGGCTGGCGCCCTAGCTGCTAAGCTACAGGCATCAAGCCTATAATTCATGTTCAATTGTGTTTAGTATTCACGGGCTGGAGTTTACCTTTAAACCACATTTTTAAAAGGTTAGTTGATATTACTACAAGACTTTATAAAGTATTACTGTTAATTAGCCAAAAGAATAATTTGTATTCTAAATCAGAATTATCCAAAGAAGATTTCCTAAAAATATCTCTATATGTTAATACTGCTGACCTAACTCAAGTGAAAGTTTCATATGAATAGTCATAGTTCAACATATTGACTTAAAAAGTATTCAAAAATTCAGACATCTAACCAAGTCATACTAGCCTTCATACAAATTACATGAGTTTATAAAAGCTGAATTTGATTATCCTTTTCCCTAGATTATTTTCTCTTCCATATGAGAGGTAATAATTATTATCTTGTACTTAGAAGGGACCCTAAAAATCTTCTAGTCCAACTTCCACTTTGATGAGAAAACTGGACTGGACCCTGAGAGATTAAATGATTAGTACAAGGTTAAAAAGTAGGTAGCAGTGGTCTCAAGCAGGACACGTACTCTTTTCATTACACCAGTGTTCTCCTGTGACTTTATCCTAAAACTCTCAATAGATCTAACATTACGAGGACATGACCCTGGACTGATAATTCCAAAAAATTCCATGCAAAGATGTCACACAAAAGTAACAGCAGATTCTTTACACATCCACCACTATAACTACCTTTCTTGAGAAAGTAGCAGCTACAATTTTTCTGGTCAATGCTTATGAAAATCGAAGCAATTAGTATTTTTGTATGTTACATGTGTGCTTACCTCCAGCTTATTTTCCTGTGGAGGGAAAAAAAGCAAACACAAAATAGAGAATCCAATTAATTTGAAGACTAATGGGTAACCTCATCTCTAATTAAGATGCAGCAATACCATAATTAAAATCCCCTAGCAATGACAAACTGAACTTGGGCTATATTGTTGGGGGGAAAGGGTAGAAAAAGAGGTTAATTCAATTATATAGCAATGACAGATCTTTAAATGTGTAATTAAAATCTCTACTTCTTAATGACATACTGGATCTAATTATGGATTTGCTACCTAGTGTTAATACTTCCTGAGTTGGTAATACCTACACAGTACTGATACACATTAAGTAAAGCCTACCAGTGTCCAAATCAGTTGACAGGAAGCCACATTAAATATGAGTTTAGGATTGTTACATGGGTGGTAGGGAGTAAATGACAATGGCTGTGGGTGTTTGCTGACACCCCAGGGAAAAGGTGTTTGTAACTGCCTAGACAAGCATATACACAGGCAAAGAAGGGCTTTCCATTTAAAAAGTAAATACACATCTTTACACATAAGGGGTTCTCTCACCAGAAATCCAGTTCACAGCTTTGGGAATCAAAAGCTTAATCGAAGAGGACTTCCAGAAAAAAAAAGAATGTGAACTTCCATTACCTTTTTCCAAATCACAATTGATACTATCTCATAAAAATGACAGTTCCCCTTGTCCAAGCATTAGAAGTAAAAATGTGGGATAAGTCTTTTAGAAGACACAAGATTACACTGAGAATTTGAACAGAATGAATTCCAGTTTCCACAAAATACTTAAACCTAAGAGCTAGAATTTTCCTTTAGCCCACCAGCAGAGGTCAGTTCTTAGCCTGAGTTCCAAAGATGAGCATGAGAGGGTCTATGAACCCCTTGAAATTACTCACTTTTTTGTTTATAGAATGAGAATTTTCTGGGGTCAATCTCTCCCTTTCATTTAGTTCACTAACAGATCTATGAGCCAACAAAAATTAAGAACGGCTCCTCTACCTGAGCAACATAAAACCGCCACTGTTGACCCTGGGCTATTACAGTACAGATGTGGACAGCTTTCACAATCTCAAGAGCAAAAGACAGTTAAAAAATAAACATGTCAACATGCTTGGTGAAATTTTACTAGAAGCATGCATTTTTACTGGAAACAAAAAGTATCCAGTACCTAATTTAGAATAATCTAAAGCAATGTTTATTCCTTCTTGGAGTTCTCAAAGAACTAAAAAAGAACCACCATCCAATCCAGCAATCCCATCGCTGAAAATCTACCCAAAGAGAAAAGAAATCAATATTAGAAAAGATATTTGCAGCACTACTTACAATAGCAAAGACATGGAATCAACCTAAGTGTCCATCAACAGAGGACTGGAAAAACAAAATGTTGATAAATATGGGGTGTTATTCAACCATAAAAAAGAAGTGAAACCATCCAGACACAGAAAGGCAAATACTGCATGTGATTGCACTTCTAAGTGGAAGCTAAATGTGTACATACACAAGCAGAATGTGGACAATGCAGACTCAGAGTGCTGAGGACAGCTGAGAGGTTGCTGAGCAGGTAGAACATACGTTGCTTTAGTGATGTGCTGAAGGTGCTCTGACTTCACCACAATATTATCAATGCAGTGACACTGCACTTGTACCCTATGAATATACACAAATAAAAAATAAATGGAAAACCTGCCTAAACCTAAGAGAAGATTTTCTGATCTACCATGCTACAAATTTCTATAAGAATGCACCCATATGGAAGGAAATACAGCCCATGCCTTTGTAAAGAAGTCCACAGCAAACTAACATTACTTTTCAAATTTCAACTGTTTTTATTCCTTTTAAGTTAACAGTGGTATATGTCATCTTTTTAAATGTTTATTTTGGGAACATCTTATAGAAAATGGCACCCTAGGATCTTCAGTTCTATGTCCCAAAAATTCTTTCAAGAGTCTGATGAAATTTCTTTAAAAACTCTTAAAAAAACAAATACAACCCGACCTAAATAATAACAATCTGAAAAATAGTAGTATCCCAATGGAAAGTCTCAAGTCTTTTCACATTCCTCAAGGAGGATGGATATCCAAAGGTTATCACTTGATAGTTCCTGATAGACTCAGGTATATCCTATAATCACTGGTTACCACGCATCATTTCCTGTAGATAAATGGTATTCATGTGATAGGCCGCCATCCAACTCGGGTGTCTCTGAGCATTCCAATAATATGACTGAGATGCAGCAGCATAGTATTCTTGCCATGCCCTGTAGTAAGCTCTCCAGTACTCCTCATAATCCTGATAGGTATCAGAAAAACTTGGATGTGTTTCCCTGTAACAGTCACACCAACCATCTTCCTGGGGTTCTGTCTGCAATCGATAGGAAGACCGCCTAGGTAGGTTTCTTCGGCTCTGCTTAGCTCTCTGGTTAACCCCCTCTTTATGCCTTGCCTTTGTCTGGACTTCAGGGGATTCCTGATATTCCTCTAAATTGGAGGTGTCATTTCCATTCAGAGGTTGTTCCAAACAGACATGACCATTCACAGGAGCAGACTCAGAATCTTTCAGCTGAGGATCTGAAGAGCCTTCCAAGTATGACTTATTTCCTTTGCTCTGGGATGAAGTCCTCGAGCTGTAAGAATCACTGTCACTCTCAGAGTCTCCAGATTGGCTACTACTTGCCAATATCTGAACTCTCTCTTCAGGAACTCTATTTTTCACAAAACCATTTTGAGGATTCACAGTCTGATCCCCAGGACCTGTATAGTGCCTAATGATTTCCACAGGTTTCTCTAGCCCCTCTTTAATATAGTGTTCATAATCCTCTACCAATTCTGCAAAAGTCAAAGTGTATGGCTGATGGTTTTTAAAGGAAGACAGACAAGGAATTTTGGGCAGTGACACTGGTAAAGCATCTGTGACCTGGTGCTGACTATTGGTCGAGTTCTCAACAGGGGCCTGAACAGAACTCTTCAACTGCTCTTCCGATCGTAGTTCTTTTGGAGACACTGCTTTTTCTATGACTCCACCCTCTGAGTGGCTTTTCACAGGAAGCTTTTGTTTGGTATTATTTTTTGATTTGACTGATTGTGCAGATACAGAAGTATTTCTAGAAGCCAAGTGGTTACCATGAGCTTTCTGAGTTTGAAAGGTTCTCTCCATTTTTTGAATTTGCTTTTTTAGCGGTTGGGAAGGTACATTTGCTAAGCCATAAGTATGCACAGCTGCTTTAACCTCCACATCCCAATCCAAACATTCTTCCATCAGATCGGGAGGAATGGGATCTACACAAAAAAGAAGACAGTATTAAGATTTTCAAGCTATTCTAGACCAGCGTTTTCTGAATAATTCATAAAGTTTTCCATGATCAAATAAGTTTAAGAATCAAAATATGCAAATAATATACTGAGAATTACATTACTATGTTTAAAGACTTAAGCAATCCTTCAATAAGAAAGTTATGTCTGAGAAATATACAAGATCCATCTCATACTCACAGTACTTTCTCCTTACCCCTATGCAAACAAGAGCTCACTCTAGAAGTGACTTACAAATCTGCACCAATTCTCCTGTATTTCCTCTCCTTCCTCTTCCCAACCCCTCCCCCCTTTATCTTACTACTGCCGACAGCTAAACAAGATATCAGAAAATTCACTGTGCTCCCCAAAGCTTATCACCTAGGAAATACACCTGTAACTCTGTACCCCTAACTAAATCTGCCACTGTATACTCCAACAGAGGAGATCACTGCCCTTAACAGTAGAAAGGAAGGCTCGGCGCCTGTGGCTCAATCGGCTAAGGCGCCAGCCACATACACCCAAGCTGGCGGGTTCGAATCCCCAGCCCGGGCCTGCCAAACAATAATGATGGCTGCAACCAAAAAATGGCCGGGCGTTGTGGCGGGCGCCTGTGGTCCCAGCTACTTGGGAGGCGGAGGCAGGAGACTCGCTTGAGCCCAGGAGTTGGAGGTCGCTATGAGCTGTGATGCCATGGCACTCTACCCAGGGGGATAGCTTGAGGCTC
>CAUYQV010182371.1:0-22176 GCA_963574575.1 Galagoides demidoff
TGTGTTGATACAATGATTAACCAAATGATATGAAAGTTATGTTAACCAGCTTGATGAAGATGTTTCAAATTGTATATGAAACAGCACAATGTACCCCATGTTGGCATCAATGTACATAGAAATCAATTAATAAAAAAAAAATAATAATAATTAAAAAAAAATAAATTTAAAAAATGTCTCCCAAAATTCCAAATGCCCTCCAGGAACCACACTTCCCGAGCGTGATAATATCTCTTCCTAATCTATAAGCTTCTTTAGCTCCAGCATGGAAGTCGGGCTGAGTAGGATGGTCTTGAGAGACAATTCAGGGCTCACAGGGGCCGGTAATTGTAATCCCAGTGCAAAGAGCATGTCAAGCCCTTTATGGTATTTGATCTGGGACTCTAAAATCACACCAACTTGGATCTTCTTTTGGCTGTGGTCTGTGTACCTTTAGCACCGACCTGGCAGTTAATAGCGAGGAACCTGGTAGGTCTAATAAGAATTCAAATCCCAGCTCCACCATTTGCTCCCTCTGTGAACTTGGCCAAGTTCCCTAACCCCTCAGAGCCTCATTTGGCTTGTCTGTAAAAAATAAGGATACTATGTATAACAGAATTTATCTCAAGACGTAATCTGTAAAATGCAGTTAATGGCAAGATTTCATCTCATAAGGATGCAGCAATTTAATCTTTGTAAATCGCAGTGGCAAAAAGAAAAAAAAAATAAGCAGAATAAACAAAAACTGTTATTTGTAGCAGCACCTGGCCTTTTTCTATAATCTGTTGCATTTTCTTCCCACTGACTGGGCTGCTAAAGTGATTAGACAGTAAGCTATTTTGAACAGAGGCCATATCCAAGCAGTTTACTACTGAGTCCTTAATTCCTAGGGCTGTGCTTGACACGTAATAGGTGCTCAGTAAATATCTGATGAATGAATAAATGGATTTAATAACAAAGCAATATTCTAAGAAGAATCAAAGGCTGTCAGGATCATTAAGCCTTTGTTGTAATTGCCGGTGAGTAGAATAGGAGGAAAAATAATGCACATTTCAAAAGGAAGGATGGAATCCACAGAGAGGTTATCATTCCAAACTGGCTAGAAGGTAATTTGAAGGTAAAGTCGAGTTAACTGGTTTTCTCCTTAGCTGAACACAATGTAGATCTTTATTAAAACATACAAGTCCAGGAGCAGAGGAATAACGCCCTGCCTGATGAAGTGTCACTCCCATGCAGGAGAACACAGGTGGTCCCCTCTGAGTAGGGCAGACTCAGTTCTTTCAACCAGCAGAAGAGAACTAAAAAGTGATACGAGATATTGAGATCGGACCAGGCTTTGTAGGAAAGGTGGCATCTGACCTGAGCTTTTCTCTACATTTGAGGGAGGGCTCCATAGAGTTTGGAATAGGGAGAAAGCCTAGCAACCAAATTTACATATTTATAACAAGCAAAGTTTATAAATCACGCTCCCGCCAACCACTTCCTAGGTACGCAATGTTATTCTTATTTTACTTTATTTTTAACTTCCCTTGACGCTCCAGTTTCCTTACCTAACAGATGGGTAAAATAATACCTTATCCTTCATAAGATCATTGTAAGCATTACATAAGATAAATGCATAAAATCATTTGGCATGGTTCCTGGCACACGCTAAGTATGAAATGCAAGCAGCTGCTATTATTGATGTTATTATTATACTTGAGTTTGCATTCCAGGGCATAAAACAACATAAACTTGGGGTATAAAGAGGCTATAAAATGCGTAAGTTAGGAGCTAGCACCGTTTTTTGAGAAAACAGAGAGGGAAATGTAGGTAGGAGTGAAACTGATGAGGACATGGACTCTGGTTCTGCAGATCTGGGCCATCAATGATGAGGGTGAGGAAATAGAGATATTTTTGGTTTTCTGTCAATTGGAGGGTTTATTTAGGCATGAAGTGGCCTTTCAATCCCTGTAAATCAATTCATATAGGTAACCTGGCCCAAATTATCTGTCTGGGAAGGAAATGTTGCTTGTGGCAGGATTTATTCCCTAGCCAATCTTCTCCATTTTCCTGCCAAAATGAGGGCCTCTTTTATTGTGTGATGGAGAGAGAATGCCACATGTAATTAGAGAGAATGAGCAGAGAGGAAGAGAAAAGGCGGTGAGCACGCCACCGTGCTGGCGGAAGTCTCCCAGGAACAGAAGGTGATGCGTCGTGACAGATGCCTCTGTTATGTTGTTTGTTAAACACTGCGTGGCTGCATTTCACAACACTTCTGACTCTGCCCCTGCGTTCCCTGGGTATTTTGGCAGCAGAGAATGGAAACTATTGGGCTTGGGGACAAGGAGCGGGGGGCGTGGGGGGGGGGTGAACGGAGAGCAAGGAGTGGCCAGAAATACCCACACAGTAAGATTCGGGTTCACAGGAACCTTCGCTCAAATATACCACCCTCAGAGTTACTGCTTGTTTTGGGGTCTCAGAGTCATTGCACAAGAGGCATTTTCATGATATCCAATTAAATTCATATCGAATGAATATTTGGTTACCTGCAATGTGCCTAAGTTAGATCTGGGGATAGAAACAGGATAAAGCCCTGTCCCATAAGGATCTTGAGGATTTGTGTTCTAGTGGAAATGCTTAGGTAAACACATCTCACACACACATACACACAGGCAGAAAAGAAATTGAGGCACAGTTAGTTTAAAAACAGAATTTATTCAAGTTCTGATCCTCAAGAAGTAGAGGGGACCACCAAGAGGAGTAAGCATAATTCCAGGTGAGCAGTGAAGGCAGAGTGGAGTTCTGCTAGCTGGGGATGCCCAAAGCACAGGGTGTGGGAATCACAAGAACAAAGGAATGGAAAAATGCTTGGAGACCAGTGGAGGTTTCTGGAGCATGGAACTATGAAGAAGGGAAGAAGATGAAGAGGGCAGAAGCGGAGTTTGGCCAGTACTGTGGAAGTCCTTTAAAGGAAGAGAGAGAGAGAGGGAGCTATGGAGGGATTTCTGAACATTTGTGTGACTCTGCAGGTTATACTTTGAGGTGTTGTTATGAATAAAATGCAGCCTTAAGTGAGAGGTGCTGCACCAACGTGGAGACCTAACTGCTCTCTAGGATCCCTTGCGCTCTGAACTCGACACAGAGCCCAGCATCTGCAGCACCTGTGCATTCGTCCAGGGCAGTGCAAAGGTAAATGAACGTTCAGGCTGCAATAGGTTTCAGGATAAAAAGCTGAAGCTAAAGCCTTTTTCTGCTGTTTTCCAGGACAGAATTTGGGGGCCAATGCTATAGAATTTTGTCTTGAAGATGCAAATCTTAGGAGGAAGTGGCTTTAAAGATCCTGAACCTGTCTACGGAAGGACAGCATCAGGGCCGTGTGTGTGCTTGATCTTGCAACTCCGGAGAGAGAAGTCAGGACTGAACAGTGATTAGTGACTTGCTGCTACGTTCCTGTTACTGGCAGAGGAGACTAGGTGGAGGAATAACCTTGGTCTTCAGGTTCTGAAATGGAATTCTCCATCTGCAGTCCTGTTGAACCTCAGAGATGAGCAACGTTTAATTTTCTATCGCTATTGGGACTGCCACTCAGGGGCTGGGGAACCGGTGTCCTTCCGGATCCTGGAGTGTAGCCTTTCGGCTGAAACGAAATTTTACAGAAGAAATCCTTCTAATAAAGGGATTTGTTCCGTGATGTTTGGATTTGGTGAGCTAACAAATAAAATCAGCCACACGTCTTGAGAAATACACAGACAGGGGAAGATGTTCTAATGGACGAGGCCTTCAGAGTCATAGAGCTCTGGGGCAAATAAATTTCAAGACCCAGCGAAACAATAACCTTGGTAAGAATAATAATAACCTCTAAGAAAACTCCGGACAGCACAAAACACTTCCTGGAATGAAATTCGTGACTTCCAAACTATAGAAACAAACCTGAAAGTAATAAGCGGTAAAATCAGAGAGAGAACCATTTGTGCCTGAATCAGTCACGTAAAGGAACATACATGTGTGTGTGTCTTATATGAAAAAAATGTGTATGAAAGCACTTCCACTAAAACTGAGTCAGAGGAGATTCTACAAGACAGCAGAAGACAAAAATAAGTGATAAAATATGGATGTGTGTGTGAGAGACGGATGGATAGCTTGAAAGTAAGTGATATAAGTGTCAAATAAATACACTTCAGCTAGAAAGACCACATTAACAAAGAAATACTAAAACCAGCACATTCTACCCCATAATTGCATTAATGTACACAGCTATGATTTAATTTTAAAAAAAGAAAAGATTAAAAAAATACTAATACCAGCCTGAAACTAATAATCCTAAGCTTTCTTAGTGATACCTGCGATGTGGAGGTCAAGGACAGATGAAGAAGTAAAATAATTTCAGAGATCTCGTCCCAGTAAATCAGGGGGGAGGAGGACTAAGGAGACGGAAGTTGTTCTCAAATTGTGTTCTATTGAAATGGGAAGAAAAAGGAAAAATAATAGTCTCTCATTTTTAAATAATAGGTGAGAAACCTGCAACTTCTGAGTTCAAGGAAGAGAAAAGTAAACATAAAAGAAGTTAGGTAGAGACTTTCAGGCTTACCGTAGTGAGAACAGTGTTAATAACCCTGTGCTCAAATTAGCTCGTGTGATGGAAGGGAGACAATATGAAGCAAATATCTAGGAATATGGTTGGAGTAATATTAAACAGATTAGTCATGACTCCGACCATCAGTAATTGTCAGATGAACTGAAGCCACAAAACACCGCTATGTGCTATTTTTGAAAAGCCCATTTACAACAAAACCATAAAGAAAAGCTAAAAAGTAGTAGAACAGTGTAACAGACATTACACAAACACAAACAAGCAAAGGACCAAGAACAAATTGCAATTAAACAATATTAGTGTAAATCTGGCAGACGTTTAAATCACTCATTTAAGAGACATCAATTTCTGTGCAGCAAACAATATAGCAACTAAGCACGGAAAACTAAATCCTCTAGAAATGTGAGAATAACTGAAAAACATATATAATGATGAGACACCGAGGTATGGTTCAAAAATTGAAAGTTGTATCAGAAAAAAATCGAAAGAACTTAGAAGACAAGACTCAAATAGTAATCACAGCTTATTGAGAGAGATCACTTCACATATTTTATGAAATAAAATACATTTGTGTTATGTCAAGAATATTTGTATTTGTTATATACTTGGCAAGGAACAAATTCTTGATTTAAAATAAAGTTGAATTGTTGAAGGTCCAATCTCTCATAATAACATAATTTTATTATAAATAAACTGTTAAAAAGTAGATGAAAGTATCTTAACAATTTAAAAATTAAGTAAATCAAATTTATATAACTTTTGGATCAAAGGGGAAACCAAAAGCTAAATTACAAACCATCTGAAAAGCAATTTTCAGGGAATTCCTATTCGCAAATGCTTTCACAATTAAAGAAGATTGTTGAAACCAAGAGAGGGTGCTTATGTAGAAGAATTAGGAAAAAGAGAGGAAAGCCACATAAAGTCTTTATGTGAATGAAGAAAAATGAAGCCTAAAGTTAATTAATTTAATTAATTTCCTGCAAAAGAGGAAAACAATATATATAAAACATGCAAATTAGTTCACTGTAAAGGCAAGTGAAATCAATAAATAATATATAGGAAATATAATTAAATACCTATCATTAAGATAGTCATCAGAAACAAATAGATTTATAGCTGAGTAAATAAAAATAATCTTAATATTGATTAAAACCTGCTGCTCTTTAGGGAAAAAAAATCACTTCAACTTAATTTATAAAGGAGCTAGGGATTTAAACTTAAAGTCTTGTCTAATGCTGGTAAGAAAATGGTGGAGTTATCATTCCCATATGTGTATGTAATATATATATGTATTATACATACATATATATATGTAGATATATAAATACATAAACTCTAAATAAGATATTAAGAAGCAGAGTCAGGCTATGAACCCAAAAAGAGAATAGCGGATCTATCCCTAAAAATTCCCAGGTGGTTCAAACTGCTGGGAATCTGTCATGCTAATAAATAAAAGGAAATAATCATATAATTGTATCAATATCTGCTAAAGACACTGGATAAAAATGAGCAGGCTTACTGAGTAAAGTTAGTATGAACTAAAACAAGTTGTAAAGTTTTCCAACTTAGTTTACTATGTGCTTAGTGTACTTAGTTTAGATGTTGTAAAGTCTAACTTCAGAACCATTGATCCCTAAGGGGATCCCTAAGGGAGGTGCTTGGTGAAAATAACCAATATTGTCATTATTACAGTTTTCTTAAATATTTTAACAGATTCAATGCAAACAAATCAAGATAATCAATTAACAAGAAGAGATTAGAGAATTGTGCTGGCTGTGGCACCACATATCCCAAAATGGGAATGATAATGAGGAGACGAGCCTGGCTCCTACATGGGGATGACACACAAATTCATGAAGCGTTCCATATTTGTGAAGCCAGTAGATGATCTAATTCGCACCCACATAGGAGAAAAACTCATTTCAATTCAAGTTGGGGGCGGAGGGGACAAAGGAGGGCAAAGAGTGAAGGGGGGATTGGGGTGCTCTCACCAAGTGGGCACAGTGTAGGAGTGTGTGACACCCTTTGGGGTGCAGGACATGGCTACAAGAGGGACTCTCCCTAACAAATTCAAATATGGTGATGTGGTTGTTTGTAGCCTCACATTAACCTGAAATTTAAAACAGAAAAAAAAAGAGTTTATAGAAAACAAACTAATGCCATCATAAGGAAACTGGAAAAGGTGGCTGAGTGCAAGATAAATATAAAGGTCAATATGCTTTCTCTATACTAGCCATAGACACCATTTAAAAAACAGAAAATTTTCATTAACATCAGATACAAAAATGATACAATGGCCCTTAGGTTATTGGCCAAATCATCATCATTGCCATAAAAATAGTAGGTAGATTTCAGTACTTACAATAAGTTTTGATCTTTACATTGATTTTATAATTAGTCATATGAGACCAATATGAATAATTATTATCATTTAGTTTTAAGAAGTGAAGAATGTGAAGCTTAGAGAGTTAAAGCAATCAGCCAAGTTTGCATTGCTGGGAGGAGGTAGAGCCAGGACTCCAACCCCATGCTGGTGTGATCATTCCACAGCCAAAGGCATGTTTCTGGACTATACATCACTACGACAAATAAATCAGAGAATACTTATAAAATGTTTAACCCACCCCCTTCTCCAAAATATGTGTCGAATAAAAGTATATTAACAAAAGTAATGTTGAAAACCATTCAGAATTCACGACGATGTTGCGAGGGAGGTAAATTATCCGCGAGTTTGCACAGCTACCTGGCAATGATGGAGTCAGCCTTACCCATGTCTCTTGGAGCCCGTGAAAACTTAGGTTCACCCTCAGCTTAGGGGACCTTAGGCAATCCATTTAACCTCCCTGTCTTAATCATATAATCTGTGCATTTGGGAGTCATTACCCCAGCTCTATTTATCTCAGAGGAATGGTGTAAAGAAGGTGAAAGGGCTTTGAAATAATAACATCATAATACAAATGATTGCTGCTTCTCTTTCCCTCAGCAACTCAAGGTGGTGGATGCAACAGCCAGGTCACCATTACCTCCAGAAGATAGTCACTTCTGTCCAAGAGAACTGTGTGCTTTGATACATCCTCCCATAATGGTTTCATAAAATGTTTAATTTTCCTGGAAATGGGTTTTTATCTGCCTGGTGAATGGTTCTTCTTTCCTATTTTACAACATTAATGCAAAAAAAAAAAAAAGACAGAGCAAGTTAGTTTTGTCATTTTGGAGGATGAGGGGGTATATAACAGGCACCAGGAGATAATGGGCATCTTCCTAATTCTGTTGTGAACTGAGACTTAAACAAAGACAAGAATCTGTATCTGCCAAGTTCTAAGACTATATCAATTCTTGCACGGAGAAAAGTCATTTCAGAAGTCACCCAAGACATAGCAGGACATAACACACTCCTAGTCTGCCAAGGAAGGTTTCTCTACTACCACCGAGCCAGCTGTCTCTCCTGCGGCCTCGGGGCTCAGTTCACCCCTATCTCCCCCTAAACATTCTGTATATGGTTTTTTTTTTTTCTGCCTCTGTTTCTCAGCTTCTTAAGTATCATCCTCATCTTCACCCTTTGAAGTACTCACTTCACTCGTCAGAAACTGTTTCAAAAACTACAGCTTCCCCCAAACTTTCTCTTGATTTGGTATAATATTTCTCATTTCCTTCAAATGCATTTTAGTTTCATTGATGGCATAGTTTCTGTTTCCCATGACAAAAATCAGCTTCTTTTCCCTATTTAAAAATACAATAATAAAACATGTCCATTGTAAAGTAAGAAATATATAATTAGAGCAGAAGGGAAAGTGCTATTATTACTACTCATATCCCACTTTCCTCTGCCAGAGTACCCTGTTTTTATTTTTTAGTTTATATTTTGCAATTTTTTTATATGCATTTAAATGCTCCACTTAGTCTGAGGGTACTTTGTAGTGAAAACCACTATTCCTGCCATAGATGTATTGTCAGGTAACAACAAAAGCTATACAGAAAAATAAAGCAAGATGAGGGGACTGAGTTGGTAAGAACAGATTCTACGTGGGAAGGCAACACCTACCCAACAGAAGCAGAAATGTTCTGGGAAGTGAGCAAGAGAAAGAAGCAACTGGGATCTTATTGAATCAAGAAATGCTTTATGGGGCCGACAGCTACTAGTATGCAGAAAGAGTAGGGTCACTGAGATGTCAAGTGTGTGCCCTGCAGGTTGCGTGTACACAGTAAGCAGACACAGAAGCCCAGGTGTACAGAGTGAAGGGGGGATGGTGAAGCAACTCTCCCCGTCTCTCCCCATCTTATCTGCTGTCAAGTCCTGAATTCTCTGACTTCATAGTACCTCTTGGTCTCTTCATTTACTTGATGACCTCCTACCCTTGAACAAGAGAGTTTACCTTCTGGTTGTGGCAGTGTTTACTCCTAAAATGTACCACACATACATATACACACACGCGAACACATATACATATGTACATACACACACAAACATAAGTATTTCAGCTCTCTTTTGCTATTTACATTAATCGCAAAATAATATGCTCATAATGTATGTCATTCATATTTCTTTTCCTTTTTCTCTTTTTTTTTTTGTAAAAGCTACTAACTTTTTATTAAGGAAGCTGAAGATGTAATTCTCTGACATTACTCCCAAATTCACCCTCCCCAGTTTCCCCAACTAATACACATATATTCCCATTATATTCATTATTCCATTCAGCTATATTACTATACAGAAATATTTTTATACTTTCACTCTAAAAATAGTATTTATAGTTGAGTCGTGTAGTTTACTGAGTTCCCCCTGAGAATAGAAACTTATTTCTCATAGTTGTGGAATTTGGGAAGTTCAAGATCTAGGTTAAGTGTCTCCTGAGGGCCTGGGTCTCTGCTTCAAGATGGCACCTCAAGGATGGCTGCATCCTTCAGATGGGAGGAGCATCGTGTCTTCACATGGCAGAAGGGAAGGAAAGGCCAGGGCATAGCCAGTTCCTTCCAGCCCTTTTGTAAGGCATTGATCCACCTGAAGATGAGCCCTCATGGCCTAATCCCCCACGAAGGCCTCACTTTTTAATACTGTTGCCCTGGGGAGGAAATTTCCTAATCACACTGTGATTACATTTTTTCTTTTCTAATAATTTTCTTCCTCCTAAAATTTGTTTTCAAACATTATTTTATTCTCAAATTCTCCAACAAAAGCAACCACAGAACTTCTCTCATTTCAAACACTGTACTATATGCTAATAAATATCATCCTATACCCTCCCCAGCCTCTGGGTCCTTCTTTCTACTCAGTTCTGGATTTGGTCACTCTGCAGCAGGAATTCATAGGGCATCTTTTTCATCATAATTTTAAAATCCTCTTGTTCTTCCTTCTGTGTTGGATCTTCTGTTTCAGATTTTGTGTCTTCTCTTCCCTGATTTATACCTTCCTATGGTCGGTGCATACCTTCCAATATTTTCTTGAACACTTGCAGAGATACAGTTTTGAGATGTTGTGTGTTTAAAAAATGACTTTATTACACAGTGACCCATGATGATGAATTACCTGTATCTAAAATTCTTCTTTTTGCTGAGAATAATTTTGTACATAATTTTGATGGAATTCATCCATAGTGTTCTAATTTCTATGTTGCTGATACCATCAAGATACTTAATCATTGTGTGGATGATGAAGAGTTTGGGCTGAGGAACGCTGCTTTTCTTTCTGAAAGGTTTTAGGGACATTTCATCTTCTCTGCGTTCTGAAAATTTACTCATGGGTGCCTAGATATGAAGATTTTCTTTTCCTTATTGTTGTTCTTTAAATAAGAACTTGTTAGAATTCTTCAATCTAGTATACAATGTTCTTCATTTTTTTGGAGATATATATACACACACATGCATACATACAAATACGCACACATATATGTACATATTATATGTAATTTACATGGGTATACAGCCACACTTTATTATAGACATGTATGCAGGTATGCAGTGTGTGTATATATACGACAAGTATTTCTAGTGTGTACACATTTATAGTTATAATTTCCTTCTTCCACATTTTCTAAATATTCTCTGTCTTTCCACTCCTAGTATTAGTATATTTGACCTCCTATTTTTCACTTATATTCTCTTTCCTCTCTTCTATATCTTTGTTTCTTTTCAACATTTCGGGATTTCCTCAAATTTATCTTCCAACCCAGCTATTGAATTATTTTTAAAATATTTTACACTTGAAAAAACTTAACTCAAAACTGCTTATTTCTGAACTCTTCAGATTTTTTTTATTAATTTCAGATTAATACGAGGGTACAGACTATTAGGTTATATTGTTTGTGTTTGTTAGGTAGAGTCCAAGTTGTGATTATGCCCTCACCCAGGTGCCCTATACCCTTCCATTGTGACTGTTAGGTGAGAGCACATTAAACTCTCTCCCGCCTTCCCTCTTACCCTCCCCTCCCTTGAGTTTAATTGTGTTTTCTCTTGTGGGGGTAGGTATTTATTCATCTAATGGTTTCCTATCAGCATTGAGTACATTAGATTCTTGCTTTTCCATTCATGTGATACTTTACTAAGTATCTACTAAGTAGAATGTTCTCCAACTCCATCCAGGTTAATACAAAAGATTTAAAGTATTAAAATCCTCCCTCCTTTTTATGGCTGGTTAGTATTCCATGAAAGAATACTAAATGAATGAACAGTTCATTCATTTATTCATGTGTAGATGGGCACTTGGGTTGATTCCACATCTTGTTAATTGCAAATTGAGCTGCAATAAACATTCTGGTACAAATGTCCTTATGGTAAAATTATTTTTTTTTCTTTGAGTAGATGCCTAGTAATGGGAGTGCAGGATCAAATAGAAGGTCTACTTTTAGTTCTTTAAGGATTCTCTATACTTCTTTCCAAAAACAGTATTAGTCTGCAATCCCATCTTCAGTGTAAAAGTGTTCCCTTCTCTCCACACCCTTGCCAGTCTCTGCAGCTTTCAAACTTAGTGATGTGGGCAATTCTCAAGGTTAGTTGATATCTCAAGGTGGCTTTGATTTGCATTTCACTAATGATTAGGGACAATGAACATTTTTTCATGTCTTTTGTTGGCCATTTGTCTTCTTCAGAGAAGGTTCTGTTCATGTCTCTTGCCCAGTGATAAATGGAATTATTTGTTCTTTTTTTGTTGATTAATAGGAGTTCTTTTGTAGATTCTGGTTCTGAGACGTTTGAATGCAGTATGGTCCTGTACCACTAAGGATGCCAGTGAGATGTGGCTGTACATGTGGATGTAAGGGAGCCTTTAGTGTCTGGTTCCCATGTCATAGTCTCCTACCTATTTCTCTCTGCATCACCCTTGGCCCACTAGTGTCTATTCTTAACATAGCAGGCAACATGTCTAATATAGTGATTTTTATGTTTAGAATAACAATGTTTTAAGTGACAAAATATTTATTACAGACAAAGCAAGGAATACAAAATTGTGTAAAATAAAATACCAGGCATGGTGGCATATGCCTATAGTCCCCACTAGTCAAGATGCTAAGGCAGGAGGATTGCTTGAGGCCAGGAGCTCAAGTCTACCCTGGGCAACATAGCAAGACTCTCCTCTTAAAAAGACAAAAGAAATGGGGCAGCGCCTGTGGCTCAGAGGAGTATGGCGCCAGCCCCATATACCAGAGGTGGCACCTTCAAATCCAGCCCCTGGCCACAAAAAAAAAAAAAAAAAGAAAGAAAGAAAGAAAAGTGGTGGAAACACCTAAAATTCACTATTCCAGAAATCCTCAAGTACACAATATATTGTTAATAACTGTAGTCACCAATATATCACACATCCCTGGAGCATTTTCCTACTGTCTAGCTGAAATTTTATAGCCTTGACCAACATCTTCCCAATCCCCTCAGCCTCTAGCACCTGGTAATATGGGTTTAACTTTTTAAATTTCCACATAAAAGTGAAATCATGCTGTATTTGTCTTTTTCTATGCCTGGCTTATGTTACTTAACAACGTCCTGCAGGGTTACTTCAAAATACATGGTTTAAGTTTAGTTTAACTTGAACTTAGCAATAAGAAAAATATAATGAAGTAAACATGAAAGAATTGATGAGAACCAAATAAATATCTTTCCACCACAAGGAAATATTAGCATTTAAAATATCTCTAGGGCTAAAAAGAAAGATGATAAGGCATTTTAAGTTAAGATCTTAAATAATAAACTAAATGTTTCCATTTCAGACCCATCTGTTGGCTCTTGCTAGGTGGAAACCAGTTCTCTCATACCCTCTCTCTCTCTCTCTCTCTCTCCCTGTCCCCAGCCCTCCTCTCTCATATGCTATTATTAGTAAGGTTTAAAACATTTACATATGCTGGTCTGAAACCACAATTCTCACTGTTGTTTCATTTTAATTGTATATTGAATTGGAATCTGTGTTCACCCTTGATCCTGTTCCCATGGCTGCCTTATTTCCAATTACCTTGTCATCATTCGTAATGTTGTTTACCTGATTTTATCTCCCAGAAGCTTTCTGTTTTTAAAATTTTAGTAATATATTTTTTTTAACCCCATCTTTTCAAAATACCACCATTTCAATGTATAATCATTCTGAAATTATTGAATTTTTTGTACTCCTTTTCTTCCTACGTCTTTAACATCTGGTGTGCACTTTACATTTAAAGCACTTTTACTTCCACCGGCCGTATCTCAACTATTCAGTAGTCACACGTGATTAGTGACTGCAGTACTGGAGAGCACGGTTCTAGACTTTCTTCTTTTGTCTTATGTAAAATCGTGGTTATACCCCAGTAGTTTCTCCCACTTTTGAGCTTCTTTCCCAGGGGGGATAATTAGGGTGTCAATATTTTACTTATCTGTCTTTTCCCATCTTTTTCTTTGATTTTTTATTGTAAAATAATTGTAGATTTACATGCGCTGTGTGAGGTATTAACAGGAGCTTTTACAAAGAAGAGTCTGAGGGTCTGTTCCTTGAACTTATGTATGCTTCCCAACGTCTGCAGTCTGCTCTGATCCTTGAAAGTAACTTCCTTTGTAAATTTGAGATTAGACCATGTCATATCATTCCTCAGCCTAAAACCCTGCCTCTAAAAAAAAAAAAAAAAAACACCTGCCACAGCTCCCCATTTCACTTACTAAAAGCCTAAAAGCCAAGTCTCCTTATAGGAGCTAATAAGCCATACAAATTTTCACAAATCAATTTTCTTTCCTTCCTTCCTTTCTTTCTTTCTCTTTCTTTCTTTCTTTCTTTCCTTCCTTCCTTCCTTCCTTCCTTCCTTCCTTCGTTCCTTCCTTCCTTCCTTCCTTCCTTCCTTCCTTCCTTCCTTCCTTCCTTCCTTCCTTCCTTTCTTTCTTTCTTTCTTTCTTTCCCTCTCCCTCTTTCTTTTTTTCCCTTTGTTAACAGATGGATAAGATTTCTGCCCTTTGCTTTCTCCAGCTCTTTTACCTCCTAATTCTGTTCTAGACAAATAGGAAGCTTTTGCCATCCCAAGGTTTAAGACCTGTGGCTCTTTCCTCTGTCCGGCACTGTCTTACACTAGGTAAGCATGTGGCTCACTCTCTCACCTTCTTTGAGGTTTTTGTCCAAATGTTGCCTCAGTGAGACCTACTCTTACTGCCTCATTCAAAATGAATAACTCTTCCCCATCCATTCAGCATCCCCAATTCCCTGTCTTGGTGCTCATTTTAATTTCTTCTTTTCCAAAGCACACTGTACTTTTTAATATGCTATATAATGTATTTGTAAATGGTTTTTATTTGTTTAATCCCAAAGCCAGAATAACATTTTCTGCCAATTATTTACAATTGGCCGTGACAGTTAGCCTAATTTACCTGTACCTCAGTTTCCTCATCTGTAAAATTTAAATAATAACCATTATTCTCATTTTTTGTGTGTGGTTAACATGTTCAATGCACTGTGACATGCTGTTCACATGTAATTGTCTTGTAAGCACTACAATCCAATTTCTTTCAGATATATTTTGCACATCTAACAGATGAGATAACAGATTAGTACAGGCTGACTGATTTGCTCAAAGTCTCACAGCTAATAAGTACGCAGAATGGATAAGGTTATGGGAGATAACCTAGTCACCCAGTTACCATAAAAAAAATAAGAATGCTCAGTAAATGTTTACCTTAAAACATCTTTAATTTTGTATTACATTCATTTAATATTTGCTTATACAGTTATTTCCACTTTGATGAAAAGCAAACTGACCTCTCCAAATGTTAAAAGACTTGGTATAAGATTAGTGGTTACTAAAACTAGACTTTTACCTATGGTTCTTCAGGCCACAAAGCTTATGATGAATCATTCCATTTAATAAAAGTCCTTCAAAGTTAACTGGATATAAAAACAAAAGGAACTAATGTACAATTGTCCTTTTTTTCCCTTGCTAAATATCAAATCTCTTATTTAATACTTCTTAACACCTATAGTTTAATTTGAATATAATTCTTCTAATGAAATGAGCCATTTCAATAAATTGGACGTTGACGTTTTTTGAATTGCTGTCTACTTTCCTCTAATTGACTGGGTAATCAGCACTCTATCCCACAATGCTGTGAGGTTTCCCACTGCCATCAATCATCCTTCCACTGTTCATGGGATTGCAGCCTTCACTTGGGGGCACTGGCTGCCAAGTAAAAGGTTATTTAATGGGTCCTTACTCTTTGGAGCACCATCCAAGGCCTCTTCTTCAATCAGCTTCTCAGGGAGAGATCCAGGTGGGGGCAAAGAGGCAGGTCATTTCAGTTCTGTTTCCATGGCAACCCATACATGAATGTGATCTGAGCCCACGACCTTGGACATAATGACCCCTAATCACATCCTCTATGCCCCTCAGAACTCAGTGACTGCTACAGCAATTTCCTGTGACTTGCTTTAATGGCACAACTTTCAGAAAGGTAGACATCCTACCTCAAGCAGGCAGGGCCAACCAGCAATTACTTTGGGGCAGAAACTTAGAATAGAAAGTGTCTTTGCAGGAATACTACAACAGCAGTGGGTAAGATATGGTAGCAGGATCTGAGATGCCAAATAGACCACTCTTGTTGGAATGTTTCAGGTGCCTAATTAACCCTGACTCAACTCAGTTCTGACCTACTTTATTTTAAATCCCACACAAAGATCATAAAGGAAACTATATCTAAAGAGAAATCTTTGAGTGAACAAAGAATGCTGGGATGAGTGGGAAGAGAATACACTATACAGTCAAAGTTAACTCACTTGTTGGTAAGAGAAAGAAAATGTAGGTCTGATTGAAATCTAGAAGGGTGAGCAATGGGGGCAGTTGTAGGCAGAAATCCTCTCCTTGGAAGGCTGGTATATCATGGGTTCTGAACAAGATTTGAACCACAGCTCTGTCCTGTACTAAATGTATAGCTGTGTGCAAATGTTGGTTTTCCTGTACTAAAATTTCCTCCTTTGTAAAAAGGAATGATATTGATATTATCACATTCAATATTTATTTGGACTCTACTCTGTGTCCTCATAGGGATACTGTGAGGATTCAACAGACTAATTCTCAGAAGGCCCTGAGAATATTCCTGGCATGTGGCATGTATTTTAAAAGTCGTCATTGCTGTTATCATTATTATTACTCAACCTACTACTGAAAATGAATTTTCTAAAAGTCAGAGATGCTGAAAAATGTTGTCTTAGAGGATATCAATACTCAATGTCCAAATTCAGTTAGTGCGCATATGGAAAATATGTGGGGGCAGCATTGAGGGGTGGCCCATCCACAGCAGAGATTCAAGAGGAGATTAGTTGAATTATAGGTTTTGAATGTATGGATGCATCATTGGCAGCTGCAGTTATGCTGCGATGTTTGGACTTCCCTCACGATTGGCAAGTATTTCCATGGTGTCTGCTTCCTCCATCTGACAGCCAGTTGGTGTGGAATAGAACCACCAGGTGTTACCGACGCAGACTGATAGGAAAGCCACAGGCCTCCTTTATATATCATTCCCAAGCTTTCATCACTCCAGTCCCACAAATTCCACCTAGCTCCAATTTTTCATTTATTTTTCTTATGTATATCACTGCCAGACTGTTATAGCCCCATACATACTTTTAATTTCCTACTTTTGTGGGGATTTTAAAATCGTATATTCAACTCTCAGAAGGAAAAAAAATGTGTATATATATATATATATGTATATAGTGATAGTTGAACCATGAATGCCTCTGTTCTCCGCATGATTCCCATTCCCATGTAGAATGAATTTCCTGTTCCCATGTGGACATGTTGACTCATTGAACACAATGTCACTGAACTGACACTTGGTGGTAGGTGATGTTCAGGGTGCTGTGAATACAGCGATGAGGACAGCCCATTTATGACCGTCACAAGTCTATGACTGTCGTGCATGAAGCAAACACACAAAACATTGCACACACAACCAGCTTTACCCACATGGAAAATGAATGAACTAACATTGAACCTGGCAGCATGGCTACACCTCAACAACTTATGTGCGTGGACAGAAATGTGTTGTTAATTCACGGTACTAATATTTTGTACGGCTTTTTTAGGCATAGGCAAAGAACAATAGAAAACAAATCCAAAATAGTGCTTACTAGAGATCAAGAATAAGAGAGGGGAATGGAATATGGCAGGATTATACAAGGACATCAACTTATTAGGGAAATTTTATTTCTTTTCTGGGAAAGCGTGTATATAAACGTTATATACATGAAATGGTTCCTAAAATAAAATACTCCTACAAAAAGATATTACGGGTTGTAAAAGATGTTTTAAATGGCACTATGATATTAAATCAAAATTCGGAGTGCTTGATTTAGAAGGACACATGACAAGCCTGGTTTCTCTGTGTCTCTGTGGAAATGGCTTTCAGCTAGAATTAACCAGGCAAGGTACAGGAGTGAGGAAGTACTGTAGAGGAAGTGTGCTCCACTAACTTTACCTAGTTCTTGTTAACTTTCTTCTGTGCATTTTGATTTAAATTTCTGATATGATGCCTATTTCATCTCTTCAATTGAATAGATGACCCATTAGAACTTGAGTCTTATTTATCTGGTATTCACCAAAGCACTGAGCAAAATCTTTGCTATATTGAACACTAGTAAAAGTCAAGGCCTTGGTCCTTGTGCAAATCGAGGGTCCCAAATATGCTAAACATTGAATACATGTTTATTTTTTTATGTATAATTCCTTGGCAACTAGTCCAGGCTTATTGCACTTTAAAGGGGAGCTTTATTGAGCACTTTAAAAATCTGATCTGTGCCACCTAACATTCCATCTGAAATTTCAACAAATGCAGCATATCTTTGTATCATGACCTTAGTCTAAGGACTAAGCTCCCTGCTATAAACTCATGGCATCCCTTGCCCTGAGTTTCCTGGATACAAATTGGTTCCGTTAGCATACCCTTTGACCATTGTAGAGAGGCAATACATTGTAGCCATTATTATTATTAAATAAAATATTCTGCTTTCAAAACAGGTACACTCCTTTGGGAAAGACAGCAATGACACAGGTGCAACACTATACAGTTTAATCCAATTCTATATGTCCCAGGGCCTAGCATATTAGCTTTTTGGCACATAGCATATGCTCAGAGATGAAAGGATGAAATGAATAATTAAACCTGTGAAGTAACCAACATACAAATTGTGTTTGTCTAGCGCTTTGGAGATCTCAGTCTTTCAAGCATCCACCTTATACCCCAAGGGGTGGAGTTATTTATTGTTTGCACAGGATAGCTATTTGGCGAATGAACAAAACTCTGAGCCGGCTTCATTAAGAAGGATGGATATAAAGCAACAACATGTCTGTGCTGAGCCATTGAAAGTAAAATGGGATAATTGCTGTGGTTACAATGAGGCTGATCAAGCTGAGAGAAACAAGTTTCAAATTGTTCCAATCACTCCTAATCCAGCAGAGTTATTAACAGTGCTCTACCCTGGTGCGACTGCATCTGCTAACTCGAGATAATGATTTATATCACAGTTTATGAAAGTTCCAATTTGTCCTAATGCAATAAGTGAAACACAGCATGACGGGCAGGAGACATACATGGCTCCATGACTGGAATCCTCATTTCTTTCTCCTCTCCCTAACCACCCCTAGACCATCACAGCTGGATGTGTGTCTTCTTGTCAAGCACCTTCCTCTGTAATTCTAAACAGAGGGAGACAGAGCCACAGGTTGGTTAAGTTTTCAGTTCTAACTTCATTTTCTGGGTCTGAAAATCCAGCATGAAAGAATGCTTTGAGTGAAGTCAACATGGTGGGATCATATACACTTGGAAGTGTCCCGGAGACCTCTGAGAGTAGCAGTTCTTAACTTGGAAATCATGTGCCTCCAGGAGGGAAAGCAGTGATTCCATGAGTGCAGCAAAACTCTGCATTTGTGTGTCTGAATAAATACGTGTGTGTATGGGTTTGTCTAGTATAATTTTCCTTCCTGGGGAGAATGTTCAGAGCTTTCATTAAATCTCAAATTGTTCTTGTGACCTAACAAAGTTATGAACCATTGGTAGGTCTAATCCATTCACCAGAAAAATGAGAAAGCAGAAAGTGGGTTGTTAAGATAATTCCCCTATATTACTATTAGAGACAGAGGTGGGGATAGATTACAGGAATGTCAGAGCCAGCCAGGAAGTGATTTACAAGTGGGACCAAAGAAGTAAATATGGCTTTAGCCACGTGTGATTTCTTGGGCACCATTTTTTTCTCACCCAATCTTTTTCCAGTTCTATGGTAATGCTGCTTGAATTTAGGCAGCCAGCCTTGTGCTTCCTTCATATAAAAGGTACCTTTAGGGAAAATTCTATTGATAATACCATGGAAACATCACTGCCCTAGCTCTGCTATCTGGTAGAGGGTCAGGCGTGGAGGGGCAGGACCTGTTTACTGAATGAATGAATGAATTTTATCATGAAACTTCATCAGTATACTTCACTGACTTCCATTTTGACCATCTGAAAAATGAGATTTGTTTTTATGTCTCATTTTCCTTTGCACAAGTATCTGATGTCTGTGACAGCCATTTATTGGAAACTTCATTTCTCACTATTAAGTGAAAAGCATCCCTCTCTATAGGAGACTCAACTCATCTGTGTTTAGATTAAAGATGGGAGAATTTTATATTCCCCATAACTCAGGTAGGCAGCTACATTTTCAGCTCTGCTCTAGTGAGAGCAGTGTTCCAATGACTCTCAGACCAAAGCAAGGAAGTTCAATATGGCAATAATTATTCTAATTTGTCTAATTATTAAACTAACTAAATAAAAATTCTTTAATGTTCTCTATAACCACATCAGATTCAAGGCTGTGAAGACACATAAGTAAATTAAAAATGAATGCTTCCTTAAAAGATTTCACAGTCTGTGGAGAATGGCCAATATGTACACCACAATCAAGAAGCCTATTCATGACTACTGAAGACATAGGATGAGCAGAGTATTAGGATTGTATGAGGAAAAGAGCTATGAGTAATTTGGAGCATAGGGATGAGATTGGGAGAAGAGTCTTAACTCAGTCTTGTGGGTAAATATGTATGAACTTGTCAGATAGAGAATTTGGAAGGATAATCCATAAAAAAGAAGATGGCTGGGGCAAAAGCATGACACAATGGAAGTGTGTTACGTATTTCTGGAACGGTGAATATACTGGTATGTTCCTGGATGGTACCTACCATTTACGAGGAATTCAATAAGTATTTTTTGAATTAATGAGGTTATAAATGGCTAAATAATTCTATTTTATTAAAATGATAGCTGTATTTATTGAATTATTGCTAAGAGTCAGATTCAATCCTAAGCACTTTTCGTGTACTATACCATTTAATTTCTACCACAATTATACTAAATAAGTATTACTATGATTCCCATTTTGTAGATGAGTTTCCTAAAGTTCAGAGAGACAGAAGAACTTTTCCAATGTGACAGCCAGTATCAGGACCAGAATTTAGCTATGATACAGTTTAATGACTTTAAATTCTGTGTTCTTAATTGTTTTACCAGAAAGTATAGGGTATGTTGGAAAAGAGGGTGAACTTAGGAATACCTCTACAGACATTTTATAGCCTTATCATGAAGAAACTTGAGTGCCTATAGATTTGAGGTTTTATCTGTTAGGAGAGGAAAGCTGTGTAGAGTTTTCCATGTGTGGGTGAGGCGAAGCCAACGCTATGTCTTAGAAAGACAACTGGAGCACTGGGATACATAAGCTAAAATGGGAAGAGTCTATATGGTGCAGAACTAATTGGGAAATATGTAAATAAATCATCTTATACATATGATTTTGTAGCCTGCTTTTATCTTGGTAAATAATTTAGCATGCATGTAGTTCCATATCAATACATCTTCATTTGTTCCAATTGTAACTTGTGGGTGAAATTGGTTTTTTTAATTATAAAAAACAGAAATGTATAAAAGCATAGAAAATAAATTCTAAGCCTATGTGACCAACATGCACCTTTCAAAATTATTCAAGCTGTGGTCAACTTTTATTATTTATACTTGCCACTCATCATCTGATTGTGAAGTAAATTTTGATACAAATTCCATTTTGGGGGGGGGAATAGAATCTCAAGCTGTTGCTCTGCATAGAGTGCTATGGTGTCATAGCCCTCACAGCCATTTCCATCTCTTGGGCTCAAGCAATCCTCTTGTCTTAATTTTTCTATTTTTAGTAGAGACAGGGTCATGCTTTCTGCTCAGGCTGGTCTCAAACTCAAGAGCTCAAGCAATCCACCCACCTTGGCCTCCCAGAGTACCAGGATTACAGGTGTGAGCCACACCCCACCCAACAAATTCCATTCTTGAATTATATCATTTATCTGAGAAACATTTCTACATATGTTTCTAAGAAAAAAAAAATCTCTTATCTTTTGGGGGGATTTATTTTTTTTGTATCAAGTCATATACACATAGATCATGTATACATTAATGCATTTAAGAGGTATACTCACCCAATCTAGTGTCTTTAAAGTAGGATTCCTTAAACTGCAATGGAGGCCAAATCCTGCCTACTCCACTTTCGTGTGCCATTCAACTTAACAATGGTTTTGACATTTTTGCATTTTAGCGTAAATAAATCAAAAGACGGACAATATTTTGTGGCAAGTGAAAATTATATGAAATTCAAATTTCAGTGTCCATTAATAAAGGGTCATTATACCACAGTCACAGTCATTCTTTTATGTATTGCTCATGACTATTTTTCATGCCTGAGTTGAACAGTGGAGGCAGAGACCAAGGAATATACAAGTACTTACACACAATGCTCAATTTCATATGTTGGCTTAGGATCTTTCATGATGATGATAAGCACCTAAAAAGCTTCTAAAAACACAAATTCCTGAGATCAATCTCTAAGTTGCAAACTTAGTAGGTCTGGAGTGGGGCCCTAATGTGAATTCTTGAAAGTTTGAAGGCTCGGCACCTGTGGCTCAAGTGGCTAAGGTACCAGCCACGTACACCTAAGGTAGTGGGTTTGAATCCAGCCTGGGCCCGCCAAAACAACAATGACGGCTGCAACCAAAAAATAGTCAGGTGTTGTGGCGGGCGCCTGTGCTCCCAGCTACTTGGGAGGCTGAGGCAGGAGACTTGCTTGAGCCCAGGAGTTGGAGGTTGCTGTGAGCTGTGATGCCATAGCACTCTACCCAGGGGGATAGCTT
>CAUYQV010182375.1:0-10269 GCA_963574575.1 Galagoides demidoff
AATGTGTGCATGGAGTGAGAGGGGAGTGATGTGAGGATAGAAATCTCGGGTATCATGGGAAGAAGAAACAGACACATCAAAAAGAGATGCAAAGACATAGATACAAACAAAATGAGTGGCTGTAGATAGCCACGGAGCCAATTTATCAAAGAGATCAGAAGAAAAAAAAATTCATTAAGAACAATGTGCTCTGCCTCCCAGGTAGGTTGCTATGAGCTGTGATGCCATGGCACTATACCCAGAGTGATAGATTGTGGCTCCATCTCAAAAAAAAAAAAAAAAAAAAAAGTTTAACATAGTAACTTGCATACAAATTTTATGTCCGCCCAATTTTATGTCCAAATTTTATATATATATAAAATTTAAGTACATTTCAAATATCTTAAAAACAACACATGGAGCCATCTAGGAGCTCAGGACCATGACAGAAGCCATGACATGGGCCCATGAATGGGTCCTCCTTGGACTCTAGTTCTCTGGGAAAGCCACTATGGATTCCTGAGCAGGCATGGTGGACAAGCAGACTGTCTACAGTCTTAAAAAAATGGTTTTCAAAATCTCCTGATTATAGCAATTCCTGAGGAAGCTCCTGGGACCTGTTACAAGTGAGGAGTCTGTGGGTCTAGAATGGGGTCCCAAGAGTCTTTATGTTTTTTAAAATGAGGTTACATATATACATACTTTAAGTACACATACTCACGCATTTTTTCACATACAGACCTCACAAACCCAAGATGCCAACTTGAGGAATTTTTACATTTTCACACACTACCAGCAACACCCAGATCAAACATATGACTTTTCCAGATCTTTAGAAGGTCCCTCACTTCCCTATTCCATCTGTACCCCCTCTTCCAGAGGCAACCCCTATTCCGATTTCTATCCACATAGACTCATTTTGCCTGCTCTTGAAATTCCCAGGATGCCCATTCCCCGGTCTGGACTCTTGCTCACCCCCACATCTGAAGGTTATCCATGCTGCTGCCTGCATGCTGGTAGCAGTATAGTTTTATTTTCCTTTTTTCTGCTATATAGTATTTCATTCTCTGAATAGTCCACAATTTATTTATCTACCTAGAATCTAGCTTGAAAGGTGCATCCCAGGTGATTATGATACTATGAGCACTTCTTTCTCATTTTGTGTCATTCTGGCTATGGCTGGGGACAGATAGTGGGCTGACAGGAGAGTGACTGTTGGGACATCTTGTTGAGACCTATTGTGACTAGCTAGTGGCTTCCAGGCCACCAGTGGCACAGACACCTATGTTAGGTGCCTCAGATGTACAATGGTGAGGCTCCAGCTACTCCCCAGCAGGGACTTTTCCAGGGCCTCCAAGAGATGACTCTGTGGGTGGTGGGGACCACATGGGGGCAGTGGACGTGCCTCTATTATTGAGTTGGGATTTTTCTGCTACCCCCTCACTGTGTAGCTGACTTTCTGTGGTGTCCTTTTCTAATAAACCCAGGAGTCTGTAAGTAATCTCAGTCTCTCAGGACGCTATCACTTAGGTCACCAAACCCAACAGGCAACAGGTGCATTTGCGAATAGCTGCTTGTAATAGTGAAAAACTGGAAACCACCTAAATGCCCATGGTCAGGTTAAACAGATTATGGCATAGCGAGATGCAGCTCTTGAGTTCCAACCAAGTAGGGTTACATGAAGGGACAATGAAAAGATTGGGAGGGTGGGAAAAAAGCAAACAGCAAAATGATTTATGTACAATGAACTGTTTGGGTGAGATTCTATGGAAACTTGATTTTCTATATTTTTCCAATGTTTCGCTTTTTGTTGTTGCTTTACAATAGGAATATTTTCTTTGCAGAATTAGAAAATAAAAATTAAAACAAAGGTCTTCAATCATCCTCACCCTTTGCAAATCTACATTCTGTAAACAAGCCATGGTTCCTGTTCTTTTTGCAGGGCTCATAGAGGAGCCCTGATGAATTATCCGTGAAATAAGGGGCATCTGCCTGGGTCTTTCACAGTTTGGTCCCAGTACAAGAAAAGCCGCGTGTGCTGCATGGTCAGCCATGTATGCTGCGTGATCTCACTCACATGTAGGACTAAAACAGTCAAACTTATAGAGCGGAAAGTAGTGGGCGGTAACCAAGGGCTGGAGGGAGGGGAAACAGGGAGCAGTGGCCAAAGGGCACAAAGTTTCAGTTATACAAGATGAATTTGCTCTGAAGATCTACTGTGCAGCACAGAGACTACAGCCAACAATACTAAATTACATACTTGAAATTGGCTAAGAGGATAAAGCCTAAATATTTCTACTACACATACACACAAAAGGTAACTATGTGAGGTGATGGATATGTTAATTACTTTAATTGTGGTGATTATTTTACAATGTATACATTTATCAGAACCTCAAGTTGTACACCTTAAACACACACAACTTTTTAAAAAGCCACATAAATGTGTCACCTTTATTCCAGCAGCCCTGTGCCTAACGGGGCTCAGAAAGGGTCACCAGAGAAGAGCCACTGAGGAGCTGCACAAGCGATAACACCAACACCAGAGCACTTCCCATCTGTCAGGCCCCATGCTAAGCACTGCACATCTGCTCTCACTGCTACTCCTCAAGTCCCTCTATTCCCAGCTGCTATTATTTGTGCTTGACACAAGCAGGGAGCATGGACCTGGTTCAGTCTGAGGCCAGGGCCTGTGCCACTGCACTGGAGTTTCCCCTCTCAGAGTTTCCAGAAACCGCACTTATTTCACAAAACAGGAGCAAGTTATCAAGGTAAACCACTTAGAGAGACCAGAGCTAGCCATGTGGCAAGTTGCCGTCTGTGGGGCACGAGCACCACCTGGTGGCTGCCCAGAGCCACTTTTCAACACCTCCTTCCTCTCCCTTTCCTCACAGGGAGGGATGTCCCCATCTCTACCTCCTTCAGTGTCCTGAACACATCTTTAAACCTGTCCTGGAAACCTAGAGTCTGCCTCTGATATACACCTTTCGCCACTTGCCTTCTCTCCCCTACTTCTTGCAGGTAGGACCAGGGCTTGGCACCTAGTGGCCAAGCACAGCGAATTAAGAACTAAAGCAGAGTTTCTCAACTTTGTCACTGTTGACATTCAGGGCTGGATAGTTCTTTGTTGTAGGGTCCTGTCCTGTGCAATGCAGAATGTTCAATAGCATCCCTAGCCTCTATCCCTAGATATCAGTAGCACCCCCAGGATGGCTCTAGACATTGCCAAATGTCCCCTGGGGTCACAAGCACCCCCTGGTTGAGGATCCCTTAGCTAACTCTCCTGGAACGAAACTCATTCTCTATTCTAGCCCATCACCCTGGGCCAGTGACCCAAACTTTCTTGGTATTAAAATGAAGACATCAATAACACCTATCTCTCAGGGATGCTTGTTACAGATAAAGAGAAACTGGGGCTTTGCAAGGGCAGGTATTAAGGTCAAGGTCACACGCTCTCTAATCAGACAGCACAACTGGAGCAGGAGAGGCAGGTGCCAAAGCCCACACCCTTGCACAGTCTTTGGTCAAGTTCTTCCCCACCATGCTTCTTCTAATACTTATTTCATGGTCTGATCATTCAGCAATCCCCTTTAATATCATATCATAAAGAAGAAATGCAAACACCCCCAAAATCGTTCAGCAGAAGGGAACCCTCCCTCACCCCTCACAGACCATGCCAGACAGAGATAAACCCAGTGTTATGAATTGAGTTGTGTCTGATACATATGCTGAAGTCCTAACCCTCATTGTGACTATATTTAGAGAAAGGTTAATGAGGTAATAAGGATGATGGCCCTATAAAGAGAGAAAGACACACAGGTCTCTCTCTCTGTCCCTTTCCACTCCTGCACAGGGGAAAGGGCACACACAGCAAGAAAGTGGCTGTCAGCAAGCCAGGAAGAGAAACCAACCCTGATGGCAGCTTGATCTTGGACTTCTATCCTCTAGAACTATAATAAAACAAATTTCTTTTATTTAAGCCACCTATTCTGTGGCATTTTGTTAGGGTGGGCCAAGAAAACTAATACACACAGTAAGCACAGACACACAAAAATCATGCCAAACTACACCCCACTGACCCCAGCAGTACAGAGGCAAATATCAAGGAGTGTCCTTACAAAGTGACGTCTCGTGACTGATATTCTCAAAGAGGATGTTCAAGGTCTGAAGCAGCTGAACACACACATAACGGCCCGATTTCTGCCGCAGGATGTTCAAAAAGAAAACAAACATATTCTTCTCCAGGAAAAAGCTGAGGAGAGAATGGGAAAAAGTCAGTGGTTTGCTTCCTCATGTAGAAATTAAAATCAGACTCTAGTTGCGTGTACAGACCTGCCTCCAACCAAAGGCATCCACACAGATGCCAAATTGTGCCACTCGTGTGGCCTCAGCTCCCACACCATCCACTTGCCAAGATGCCATCTTCCATCGTGGCTAACACACAACCGTTCAACTCTCTTCCCAGAAGGAGACAGCAGTGCTGAAGAACTTCCGGTAAGCATTGAATTAGATTTCTGACAGAATGGGGAAGGCCTTTACAGACTAAATGATCACACAGTCCCATGCTTGTAAACCCAACAAACAGCATTTTCTATCAATATTTGGTATCCTTAGTTTTCCTTACTAAGTCTCTTTCCTTTGTTCTCCACATTTTTGAGTGTTAAGAAAAATAATAACTGGAATCCTCTGCAAAGAGATAAGATAATGCTAAATATTAATAGTTGTGGCCCCCAAACTGTCAAGTTTGTGGTTTTCACGTCTAGGGGAAAAGAACGGGAAAGAAATACATAGGTATTGGGTAGCGCCTGTGGCTCAGTGAGTAGGGCACTGGCCCCATATACTGAGGGTGGTGGGTTCGAGCCCAGCCCTGGCCAAACGGCAACAACAACAACAACAAAGTAGCCAGGCATTGTAGCAGGTGCCTATAGTCCCAGCTACTTGGGAGGCTGAGACATAAGAATCGCCTAAGCCCAAGAACTGGAGGTTGCTTGCGCTGTGACGCCACAGCACTCTACTGAGGGTGACAAAGTTAGACTCCTCCCCTAAAAGAAAAAAAAATTCATGGATACTAATATGATGGAGAAAGAGAACTCCTAGCCAGTCCCCAAGTCTGCTTCTGCTTTTCTTATTCTGGATAGGATATTTCTTTGCACACAGCTTCTTCTTTGCAAAAGCTCTGGCTTTTGGAAGTACAAGATGGCTCTTTTGTCTTGAAAAGGAAGGAAATAGAACCCCTTATATCCTTCTTTGAAGGAAAAAAACAATGTTTCTAGTTACGTATTCTCTGAATTCATAATCTCTCATTTGGGGTACTGAGAGGAAATCCCTGCAGTGATGTGGGCCTACTGGCTGACTTGGTTTAGTGCCTCTCTCCTCTCATCTGTCATTGCCACAGTGGTGGCAACATGTTTGGGGTACTTGCTCAATGTAGCATAACTCCTCTTTGAATCTACAAAGAGTAAATGACTAAATATGACCTAAAGAAGCCCCCTAAAATCTTTTCTGACACTGTTTCTGAAAGCCTGTCTGCCTTGACCTCCAAAGGATTTCTGTCATGTGACCCACTTTACCTACCTTTGCTTCAGGGACGCCCAAGTATCAGCAACAAACTCACTGCTGCACAGTGATGAACTTCAGAACTTGTTAGATCACTATACCTAGGATCATGCCCCAGAGATTGATTTAGCAGGTCTAGTGTGAATTCCACAAGCCTTGGTCTTTAAAATCTCCCCAGGGGAGTAGGTGGGTTGTTCCTTGGAAAAAGAGGTTGATTCTAGGGCTGGGCAGGCAAGGTATAAGATAAGCCTGGAGCACCTTACAGTACCAAGAAGAATGTGCTCAAAAATCAAAAGGACCAGAGTATGTCAAAAGGACACATGAATCAACTTGAAAGAGCTCTGGGTAGCACCTGTAGTATGGTGGTTATGGCACTGACCACATGCACCGAGGGTAGCGGGTTTGAACCCGGATGGGCCAGATAAACATCAATGAAAACTGCAACAACAACAGCAGCTGGGCATTGTGGGAGGTCCCTGTAGTCCCTGCTACTTAGGAGGCTGAGGCAAAAGAATTGCTTAAGCCCAAGAGCTGGAGGTTGCTGTGAGCTGTGATGTCATAGCGCTCTACAGAGGGTAACATAGTAAGACTCTGTCTCAAAAAAAAAACAAAAACTTGAAAGAGCTCCCCCAATAGCCAAAGCTAAACAATTTGGGCATCAAAATAAGTAACACAGTATAGACTGTAACCCAAAGTATGAGACAATATCCATGAGTCCCTATCAATATAAATAAATGATCACACAAATAAAATGAATGGGGTAGAGACAAATCTTTCATTTAAAAGAATTTCAAATAATAATCTATATACTCTTGGCTTCTAGAAGGTACAGCTTAATTCCCACTCCCTCATCTTAAAAAGGTGATCTAGACTTACAGATTATCTTCTAAAGAATAGCAGAGGGAAAGGAAAAAGGGTAACTTTATAATAGCAAAACCAGACAGACATCACCTTCACCAGGTGATAAAGGTTAACAGCATCAGGGATGTCATTGGACATCCAAAGTGCTCTGCCTATGACGGGATGAGAGAAGTACTTCACCTCTACAGCATTCTTCCCTATAGCACCCAAGCTAATCCTGAGACCACCACCAAACAAATCCAGATTAGGGCACATTCTATAGGAAACCTGGCTAGTATTCCCAAAAACTGTCCAGGTCATAAAAACAATAAGAAAATGTCACAGACCAGAGAAGACTAGTGAGTTGTGATGACTAAGTGCACTATGGGAGCTTGGATATGTTCCTGGGGTATAAAGAGGATATTAATGAAAAAACTGGCAAAATCCAAACCAAGGATGGAACTTACTAATAGTAATGTGACAATATCTGTTTCTTATTTTTGACAAACATACCCTACAAATGTAAGATACCACAATGTGGAAAGCCAAGTGAAGGTTTTTATACGGGAACTTTCTGTATTATCTTTGCAAACTTCCTATAATCTAAAATTATTCCAAAATTATAAAATTTATTAAAAACAAAAGAATCACAGGGACTAAAAGCTCAGTAGTTTTTTTTCTAAGATTACAGATAGACAAGTCCATTATAGTAAAGGTGGACACAGTTTCTAATCTTTAACCTAAGGTTCTTTTTCATTTCCAAAAATAGATTCAAACACACATATAAATGAATCATTCATGGATCCTTAAAGGAAACTAGTCCCACTTATAAGCAACATCTTACTTTATTACCCACATGTTTTCTTCCACAGATCACAGCCAGTGTTCACAGGTTTGTATTTTAAGGAGTTCACATTTTCCACAAGTAGTTTATTAGATAACCTAACTGTTGAAAATATAAAGCTATCTTGAAAACCAGTTCAGGATATCTAATAAGAAGTCAGGCTGGAAATGGAACATCTTTACTTTTTCAAAATGAGTTTTGAAAATGGCCTCAATATTTATAATTGAGAATATATACACACATGAAATCTGTGTTTGGTGGTTTATTTTGTTTTGGGGTTTTTTTTTGTTTGTTTGTTTGTTTTTATAAGACAGAGTCTCACTTTGTTGCCCTCAGTAGAGTGCTGTGGTGTCATAGCTAGCAGCAACCTTAAACTCTTGGGCTCAAGCGATTCTCTTGCCTCAGCCTCCCAAGTAACTGGGACTACAGGCGCCTGCCACAACACCTGGCTTTTTATTATTATTATTATTTTTTTTTAATGTTGGGGATTAACTGAGGGTACAAGAGACCAGGTTACACTGATTGCATTTGTTAGGTAAAGTCCCTCTTATAATCGTGTCTTGCCCCCAAAAGGTGTGGCACACACCAAGACCCCACCCGTCTCCTTCCTTCCCTCTCTCTGCTCTTCCTTTCCTCCACCCCTCCCTCCTTCTTTCTCTCTGCTCCCCCCTTCTCCCACCCCGACCATGTCATTCCCATTAATTGTTTTCATATCAAAATTGAGTATATAGGATTCATGCTTCTCCATTCTTGTGATGCTTTACTAAGAATAATGTGTTCCACTTCCATCCAGATTAATACAAAGACTATAATGTCTCCCATTTTTTAATGGCTGAATAGTATTCCATGGTGTACATACAACACAGCTTGTTAATCCATTCCTGGGTTAGTAGGCATTTAGGCTATTTCCACATTTTGGTGATTGTAAATTGAGCTGCAACACACAGTCTAGGGCAAATGTCCTTACGATGAAAGGATTTTTTTCCTTCTGGGGAGATGCCCAGTAATGGGATTGCAGGATCAAATGGGAGGTCTAGCTTGAGTTCTTTGAGTGTTCTCCATACTTCCTTCCAAAAAGGTTGTATTAGTTTGCAGTCCCACCAGGAGAGTAAAAGTGTTCCCTTCTGTCCACATCCACGTCAGCATCTGCAGGTCTGAGATTTTGTGATGTGGGCCATTCTCACTGGGGTTAAGTGGTATCTCAGGGTGGTTTTAATTTGCATTTCTCTAATAATTAGGGATGATGAACATTTTTTCATATGTTTGTTAGCCATTCATCTGTCTTCTTGAGAGAAGGTTCTATTCATGTCTCTTGCCCATTGATATATGAGATTATTGGCTTTTTTCATATGGATTAATTTGAGTTCTCTATGGGCTCTAGTTATCAAGTTTTTGTGTGATTCAAAATTTGCAAATATCCTTTCCCATTGTGTAGGTTATTTGCTTTGGTTGTTGTCTCCTTAGCTGTACAGAAGCTTTTCAGTTTCATTAAGCCCCATTTGTTTATTTTTATTGTTGCAACTGCCACAGCTTCATGAAGTCTTTCCCCAGGCCAATATTTTCCAGGGTTTTTCCTATGCTTTCTTTGAGGACTTTTATTGTTTCATGCCTAAATTTAAGTAATTTATCCATCTTGAATCAATTTTTATGAGTGGAGAAAGGTGTGGGTCCAGTTTCAATCTTTTACATATAAATATCCAGTTCTCCCAGCACCATTTATTGAATAGGGAGTCTTTCCCCCAATGCATGTTCTTGTTTGGTTTAGAAGATTAGGTGGTTGTAAGATGTTAGTTTCATTTTCTGGTTTTCTATTCGATTCCAAATATCTATGTCTCTATTTCTGTGCCAGTACCATGCTGTCTTGACCACTATAGCTTTGTAGTACAGCCCCAAATCTGGTATGCTAATGCTCCTGGCTTTGTTTTTATTACTAAGAACTGCCTTAGCTATACGGAATTTTTTCTGGTTCCATACAAAATGCAAAATCCTTTCTTTCAAGTCTTGAAGGTACGATGTTGGTATTTTAATAGGGATGGCACTGAATCGGTAGATTGCTTTGGGAAGTATAGACATTTTAACAATGTTGATTCTTCCTAGCCATGAGCATGGTATGTTCTTCCATTTGTTAATATCCTTTGCTATCTCCTTTCTTAGAATTTTCATAATTCTTTATAAAGGTCCTTCACCTCTTTTGTTAAGTATATTCCTAGGTATTTCATTTTCTTTGAAGCTATGGTGAAGGGAGTTGTGTCCTTAAATAGCCTCTCACTTGACTGTCATTGCTGTATACAAAGACTATCGACTTGTGGACAATGACTTTATATCCTGAGACATTACTATATTTTTTGATGACTTCCAGGAGTCTTGTGGTTGAGTCTTTGGGGTTCTCTAAGATCATATCATCATCAAAGAAGGAGAGTTTGACCTCCTCTGCTCCCGCTTGCATGCCCTTTATTTCCTTGTCTTGCCTAATTGTATTGGCTAGAACTTCCAGCACTACGTTGAATAGTAATGTTGACAGAGGACAACCTTGTCTGGTTCCAGTTCTAAGAGGAAAAGCTTTCAGTAAAATATGAGCTGTGGGAAGATAGCTTCATAGATAGCTTAAATCAGTTTAAGAAATGTGCCACCTATGCCTATACTCTTCAGTGTTCTAATTAGAAAAGGATGCTGGATTTTATCAAATGCTTTTTCTGCATCTATTTTTTTTTTTTAAGATAGGAGCCTCAAGCTGTCCCCCTGGGTAGTGTGCCATGGCATTTCAGCTCACAGCAACCTCCAACTCCTGGGCTCAAGTGAGTCTCCTGCCTCAGCCTCCCAAGTAGCTGGGACCACAGGCGCCTGCCATAATGCCCAGCTATTTTTTGGTTGCGGTCGTCATTGTTGTTTTGTGGGCCTGGGCTGGATTTGAACCTGCCACCTTAGGCATATGTGGCTGGCGCCTTAGCCACTTGAGCCACAGGCGCTGAGCCTCATTTTTATTTTTTGACATCATCTTCCTCTGTTGCCTCAGCCTAGCTCACAGCAACCTCAAACTCCTGGGCACAAGC
>CAUYQV010182376.1:0-13738 GCA_963574575.1 Galagoides demidoff
TACACCTAAGGTGGCGGGTTCGAATCCCCAGCCTGGGCCCGCCAAACAATGATGGCTGCAACCAAAAAATGGCCGGGCATTGTGGCGGGCGCCTGTGGTCCCAGCTACTTGGGAGGCGGAAGCAGGAGACTCACTTGAGCCCAGGACTTGGAGGTTGCTGTGAGCTGTGATGCCATGGCACTCTACCCAGGGGGATAGCTTGAGGCTCCGTCTCAAAAACAAAAAAAAGAGACTAAGATATCTATGGCTCATGGTGCTTTAACCCTGCATGGCCACATCAGTATTCATGATGGGGAAATGCTACATATCCATTTGCATGGATGTATTTTACACATCCTCATACATACATGACACTTGGGGAATTAACAAAACAATGTGTCACATGGATAAATGGAATTAAGGATGAAAGAGCAGTTCAGATAGACCCCAAGGGAAAAAATGTCTAAGGAAGAGAGAATTTGGAGAACAGAAGAGTTAATAAGGCTTTATACATATAGAAGAGGTCAGGCCAGAGCTGAGCCTAAAGTTAAAATGTATATGGTCAGGAGTAACTGAAGGTTACTCCAAGTAAATGAATCAAGGGGCGATGTGCAAAGTGTGTGTTTTCAGAGCACAGTAGTGTCAGGAAGCAGGGCAACCCCTATTCCCATGGCCAAGGCCTATTTGTGAAAGAGAAGTTGTATTTAAAAGAAAAACAAAAGAAAGCCCATCTCCACTTGACTCCTCTCTCATAATTCCCTCCCATTTTATTTCTCCTTGCTGTTAATCCCCCAGTCTAAATTAGGTGTTCCCCTATTGTACAGTCTCATAGCAGGAAAAATCTTTGACATTTATATAGGCTACTATTTGTCCATTGCCTTTATCTCCTACAAAACTTGCATCCATTTTGTCCACTGCTGACTCCCTTGCACCTAGCATACAGTAGGTGTTCAGGAAATGTCCAACAAACAGATAAATGAGAATCAGCAAAATTTGGGAAGTGGGTCCATCCCACAGCAGGACTGCCTTTCAGGCCCCAGTTGCTGTGGCTGCTTCAGCAGCTTCCCAGAAAGTCAAGTGAGGTTATGAGTGACAGGTGCAAAGGCAGCCCAGGCTGAAACTCTGAGCCTGAGCCCCATGGGTGTCATACAGGGTGAGAATGTCCTATTTCCGTTTGAGAAACACAACCTCAAAGTTTCATCAGCCACCTCTGCCTTTGGTGTGCTGCACCACATCCCCTCCCCATTTCCTCTCACTCAAAACGGAAGACACATTTCTGTCTAAACAAACTTCTCCTTGGTGGGCTTTGCTTCCCACCATAGTTACACTAATCCCAGTGCCAGCCTCCAACTCAGTCTGTAAAGAACGACTCTGTACCTGTTCAAACCCATACCTGCACCAATCTCCAACTCTGCTGTGGCTGTTCCTGTTTTCAAAGAGCTGAAGCATCCAAGTCTCAGAAAGAATAGGTGACCTCTTGAGGGTCACACAGCTAGAAACCCAGTGAAGAGAATCTACAGAGTAACGTTCTTTATCATGACAGCAGTCAGACTGCTTGTCATACACCAAACATCCTGCTAAATGCCTCCCTAAGTTATCTCCATTAATTATCAAACCAGCCCTATGAGACAGGTATGTTATGAATCCCAGTTTACTGTAAGACCTGAGTCACAGATTAGTGACACAATTAGCTCAAAGGCACAGATCAGGATTCTAATTCAGGAACAAATCTGATCACACAACCTAAACTCTTTCACCCACATGCTCATCATGTGTGTACGAGGATGACATTTTCCTGTCCCAGACTCTCACTTATTCAATTTTAAACTCTTTAAGTAGTGGTGTCTCATGGAGGGAGAGTTTCCTCTGGTCCCTGAGAGGCATTTCATCCAGAGTGTCCTGTCGTCACAAAAATGACACATTTGATCTCCAGCACCCTATTCTCCCCTGCCCATTATTCTTTGTGCTCTTCCTTTCTTGTTCTCCTGCCCACAGCAGAGCCTGGCTTTCCCCGCCCACAAAGTGTGCCCCTACCCCTGCCTTCCCTCCCTGAGCCCAAGCTTCCTCCTCCCAATTCCCTCAACACATAATTTGAACTCATCCACTTTTCCAGGGTGATGCACCTGACAAGCACAGTGACTAACCAGCAGCACATAACCTACCATATAGGGGGCATCGCTTTAAAATTTAAGTACATATTATTTCAGTCAAATATCTTCGAGGACAGGTCTATCAATTCTGTAACAAAAGGTTGTGTTTAATTCTCCGCTGTGATCACTGGTGTGTTCCAGGGAAGTAAGAAGGAGCCTGGGCGGTCCCTCCATGTCCCTCAACTGGCAGTTCATGTACTGGAATTTCAACACAGAACAACCTGAGCAGGGCGAAGGAGGCCTGCACACAAGGTTGTAAGTGTGGGTGCCTTCCTTTTGACTGCCCCCAGCCTCTGCCCTCTGAAACTGGAAGCTTGGAAACAGCCTCTGTATATTGAACACCTACTACTCTTGCCTATTATTTTTATTATTAAAAATTATTATTATTTTGATCCTTAGGTTGAATTGTCCCAGATTTACAGGTTAAAAAAACAAAAGAAATGAGATCCAGAGAGACCAAATAACTTCCTGAAACATATGACGAATTTGGGATCAGCTTTGAATATTTACCTCTGCTCACTAGCCTGCCTCACCCACTCTTTCTCTAAGACTTAAGATTTTGCAAAGCAAAACCCAGCTCCTACATTCCCATGCAGTGCTGGCTGGTGGATCAATTGGGGAGCTGTTTATATTCAGCAGACAGCAGACACTAGATATGATGTACTAGCAAACATTTGTATTCTAATCTGAGATTAAGAGTTCTGCTTCTAGCTCTGAGAGTTCTTACCATATAATTGTGCCCACAAATTCAGCTTGATTTGCTGTTCTGCTTATTTACTCTTTGCATTAGAATTATTTAGACCCATTGGCCCAACCAAATTTACAAATAGCGAATTAAAGAAGAGGCAGACATTCAAGAACCCAGGCCGCATTGATCAGGCTGGGCCAACACAGAACACGAAACAGGTCTTTCAATGTACAGCCAAAATTTCCAAAACTATTGACAATTTTATCTGAGGTCTTTTAATAATCACATATCTGCTCTGGCTTTTGAATTGCCTAACCTTTGGGTGGCAAAATCACAGCATGTTATTATAATGGACTAGAGTTCACTTCAAATAAACATGTGTCCCGAGTGCCCTCAACAGGAGGCAGGAGGGGTTGAGAAGCAGGCTCACAGTGACATGGACTCTCCAAAAAGCCTGAACTGCACTCTCCATTGGAAGTACACATGGGCTTCTGGCCAGCTGCTCATATCCCTAAACCAGGGCTCCCAAAACGTGGTGCCCAGAGCAGGAGCAGCAGCATCTGGGAAACTGGGAGGAATGCAAATTCCCAGGCTCTCACATTGACGAATCCTTGTGTCTATATCAACTGAAACAGTGACTTGCCCATAGTATTCACTCAATAAATAAATAAATAAATTGCTGTTTATTGAGATCCTAACACAGGGAGTGGGAACTGAAGTGAGTACAGTGGAGACCCCCATGCACCACAGTTGCCAATGGTTCTCTAGCTTGAGTGTGCATCTGTGTCATCTTGAAACAGATTTCTAGCTCTACCTCCAGAGTTTCTGATTCAGCAGGCCTGGATAAGGGCCAAAAATATGTATTTTAACAAGTTCCCACCCAGGTGCTGTTGCTGCAGAGACCTCACTTAGAGAAAGTATGCCCCACAGGTAAGACTCACTTGTTTCCACTCTCTATCTCTCTTTCTGACCTCAGCTAGGATACTTATTTTTAAGTCGTCCTCTCTGAATTCCTCAAACCTTGGCTCAAAATTTTGCCTAAGGGCTAATCTAAGAATTACTAAAATCAGAATAAAAATTAATTTCTTTCTCTTTAAAGAAGCCAGGGGGACTGGATCTTAATATTACAGCAGTTGCTCTCTTTATTTAGAAAAAGGAAAAGAGGAATGGCATTGTTGTTAGGGATTCATGGTAAATTTTTTACACTAAGCAGGTAAAGAACATGAATTCTACATGTCCAGTTCCTTTTCAGAAGTTTGCTCCAAAATCACTAGTGGCTTTTAGAATTTGCCCAACCATGAGATGGCAGCACTCAGCCAACAGTCACATGAAATGCACTTCTGGCCCCTGGGCCCCGCTTCCTCTGTGGCAGCACCCAGAGCAAGGTAATCAACAATGGACTGATGGATTTGATGGAACCAAAATAGGCTAATTTTCCTCCTGGGAAACCTGACATTGAAGAAATTCTCTTATCTAGCAAATGCAGACTCTGGAACAATGACCCAAAATGAGATTACATGCATTCCACTTAGTCTCTAAAGATAGAGCCAAAATTTCCTACATTCACATTAGGAAACATGGGGCCAACACATGGCACCAATAAGACAATGGGGCACAGTAATACATCTGTGTACCCTCAAGTCTCAGGAATATGTGACCATCTTAGTTATAAGGCAAATAATGGCAATCTAAAAATATACTTTGAAAGATACATTAAAAATTTTAAAGCCTACACAAAATGGGAAGTCTTCTCAAAATATATTTTCTGATAGTTAGCCAAAATGTGGTACATTATAAATAACAAGCATCATTTTCCCATGTCAAAAATTAGGATTCCTTGTTTGTGAGCTTTCTGTACTTAGCAGTAAGTTCTATGACATGAAAAGGCTCCCAAACACGTCCACAGTGTGCAATGAGAGTACAGAAGGACAATGAGAGTGAACCTGCTCAGAAGATTCCACTCTGCCCTCTCTGCCCCATCTTCATCTCTGCCAACTTTTCCAGAGGCTTCATCTGAATTTAAATAGGTGAGAAGACCTTGGTTTCACCAGTCTGCTTTCTCCCACCCAAATGTCTCAGAAATGGTTACTCATAATTCCCACAATTCCAATGAAACTGTGTTCTTGTTCTGGGGCTATCTGGATAATTGCTTTCATTTCCTTGGCCTTATAGACAAGACCCCTAAACTTTGAAAGACTCTTTCCTTCATCTACTGTCCACTAGACTAGTTGCCTCCAAACTCAGCTGATTATCAGAATCCCCTGGAGAGTCTTATTTTGCTTTGGTTTTTCAAATACAGGTATCATACCACATTCTACCTACTGACTTCAAGACCCTGGGGAGGAAGTGGTGGGGCTGGGTCTAACGCATGTGTAGAAGTAGTAACCCACCTGGGACCTTTCACTGAGGTTTAGAAGTGGCTGCATTCCACGGAACACCACCTTTCAGACCTCAGAGCACTTTCCCCACATATTCAGAATATCCCTCCTGTTCTTGCATTAGAATGTTCTCACTCTCTGTGGCCCTTGTAGACCCACATTTACTAGATACTGCATGGTGGACAGAGGCTACCAAATTACTCTTCTCTGTTGCTGTGCTCTGCCAGTTGGCCAGATCCTCACAGAGGCCTTGTAATCCATCCCCAAATCCTGGCAAAGCACCATGGAAAGGAAATGAGTGAAAACAAAGACATATGAGCAAGGGGTCAAGTTGCCAGAACTCTTTGAAGGGAAGAATCAAAGATTTAGGGAGGAGTAAATTGAGTCTCCAAGGGCGCAGAGGGCTGTCTGGGAAGGGCCTGAGGCAGCTGGTGGGACCTGCCTTCACACCCACGCAGAACATCTGTTCACACCGATGAAGTGCAGGAGCTTTTGTCTGTATTAACTGAAGAAGGAGGAAGACATTTTTGTTGGGGGTAGGGCTGGGAAAAAGGAGTCAATTGCAAAGTTTATGTTGGCACCTTTCCCCCAGCCTTTTCTGAGGTTGAATTCTTTCATTGTAAGGGTTGGGGTCAGGCTCTGGATGCTCAGCTTTCTTGAGCGGCCTTTACAAAAGTCCCAAGAGAGCAAAGCTGCTCCTAGGCCCAGGCGGCAGAAAGTTGGGCAGAGACTGGTATCAGTCAGGGTTCAGAGAAGGGGATCCACTGAGAGAGATCTGGAATGAAGGATTTATTATATTATGGAAAGTGAAAGGAAGGCCTTCTGTGCAGCCTCCTAGAGCCTCTGGGCATAGTGTTGTATCTATACCTACCTAGACCTATATCTGCATGCATGCCATGGCTGATCTACAAGGACACCAGGCCCCATCACCACAGAGCTGCAATGTGCACCTGGCCAGGCACTGGCAGAAGCAGGAAATCTGGTGGGAACTACTCCAGCCAGACAGTAGAAGTGTGACAAAGGAGCAGGCGGCCACAACACCCACATTAGCCACCAGAGTGAAAAAACACAGTTGCAGCTGCATTCCCCACCTTCCAAATCTCATGCAAAATGTCTCCTGTGAGCAATGCTAACCTGGATCTATAGAGAAGAGGGAATTCTCCAAAGGATAGTTCTCACTCAGGTAATCTGGCATAATGCAAATCCATGACAAGATTGTCTCCCTGCTCTGGTACCTGAGACAGGAGGCTCAGGGCACACCTAGAATATAATGAATCGTGGCATGAACTCTGGAGTTCTTGCCATGGGCGCTTTGAACAGGAAAATCAATGCAGTGCCTTCAGTCAGCTTCCTGGGCAGTCAATGGCAAAAAAGTGTGAGTAGGGGAGGTAAAGAAGCGCATGGAAGACTGTTTTGTGAACATATAAATGAGACCTCTTCTGGGCACTCCCTCTAATAACTGGAGGATACTTTGGGCAGGTAGGGAGTTAGAAAGTGCTACCATTGTACTTTGCACATAAATGAAGCTGATTTTTATTCAGGGTCAGGGTGCCTGGAAAAGCTGATGACACTAGTGACATATAATAAGAATTTCACAAATTCAGAGATGGAAAGGAACCTGTGGGAGTCATTGCCTGTCTCTCCTCACCTGTCCTTGAGCACTCTCTTTCATCCATGCCTAGACACCAGGTGTCTGAACACACCTCACTCTGACATGCTTTGCAGCTTTGCATTTGATGAAGCCTCAGCATAGATTGCTCTCTGCTTCTCCTGCACTTCCTCACCCCTTTTCTGAAATAACAGATACTCAACTTTCAAATCTCAGATCACCAATTGACCCCTGGGTAGTTTGATTGAAGAGGTGCCCCATGTGCTGTCTACTGATAGCGCTCTGAACTTAACCTCTTTTGGGACATTTATCAATCGCACAATTTTAAGTAGCCTTGTGCATATTAATGTATCATTGGCCTACAATGAACTGCACATATTTAAACTGAACAATATGTTAAGTTTTTTTACATAGGTATACATCCATGAAACTATTGTCACAATCCAGACAGCAAACAAATCCATCACTCTGAAAAGTTTCTGTATGATTCTTTATAACCCTTCCCCTCATTTCCCCTGACCACATCCCCAGACAACCACTAGTCTGCATTGTCACTCTAGATTAGTTTGCACTTTCTAGACTTGTATTTAATGAAATCATATAGCATGTACCCTTTTTTTCTGTCTTCTTTCATACTCAGCATAATTATTTTTAGATTCACTCATCTGTGTGTGTCAATAGTCAAACAGTTGAGTAAAACCCTATGGTGTGAGTACACCGAGTTGGTCTATCCATTCACTTGTTGATGGATATGTGGGTTGGTTCCAGTTTGGGGATATTACAAGTAAAACTTCTATGAGCATTCATGGTCAAGTCTCTTGGTGGATGTATATTTCTTTTTCTCTTCAGTACATACCTAGGAGTAAAATTGGTGGGTATATGATAGAAGTGTGTTTAATTTTTAAAGAAGTGTCCAAACTGTTTTACAAGGTGATTGTACCATTTTACATTCCCATCAGTGTGTATGAGAGTCACAGTCTCTTCACATCCTCACCAACCCTTGATATGATCAATCCTTTTAATTTTAGCCACTCTAAAAGGTCTGTAGTGCTATTTTATTGTGGTTTTAATTTGCATTTTCTAGTGACTAATATTGAACATCTTTTTATGTATTTATTTGCCATCCCTGGATCGCCTTTGCAAAATGTCTCTTCAAATTTTTTGGCCATTTTTAATTGGGTATTTGTTTTCCTATTACTAAGTTGTGAGTTGTTTGTTTTTTTGACATAGTCCCACATGAGAGATAAGGTTTACAAATATTTTCTCCCAATCTGTTGTTTCTATTTTTATTCCTTTAGCAGAGTATTTTAAAGAACAGAAGTTAAAAAAAATAAAGAACAGAAGTTTTTAATTTTGATGAAGCCCAATTCTTCAATGTTTTCATTTATAGGTTGTATCATTCATTTAATTTTCTAGAGATTATCTGCTCACCTCTACTAGCCCATTAGCTCCTTAAGGATAAAGACTCCTAGATTCTTCTATCTCTGTATTCTTAGCATTAAGGCAATATTTAGCACATAGAAGACACTAAGGTTGTAGCTACATTATTATTTCTGGTTATTATGAGAAAGCCACAAAAAAATATCCACATGGGGTCTGAACTTCCTGGCATCTACTATGTAATAATTATTTCTTTTATGGAAGTAGAGGGTTTTAATTAGTGTGATTCTTTTTTTTTTTTTTTTTTGCAGTTTTTGGCCAGGGCCAAGTTTGAACCTGCCACCTCCAGCATATGGGGCCAACACCCTACGCCTTTGAGCCACAGGCACTGCCCCAGTGTGATTATTTTTCTTAAGCAAGAAGTGCCTACTAAGGCCTCTGTGCATTTCCCCATAAGGTATCTATGTACATGCACAAGAGAGAAAGAATAACATAGGAAAATCCTCTCCTAAAGGCCTTTCATTTGAGGATTCTCTTGCTTTCTCTTTTGATCAGGGACAACCCTTTGTTTCTGGAATAAGCAAAGACAAATCTCACAACAAGGTCTTCCCACAGGCAGAAGTCAGAGAGGACTTCACTAGGGAAGGAATCTAAATAAATATCACCATGGGCTTGTTATTTTTGCCCCAGAAAAGGTATTTTAAGAAAGAAATAAGACATCTCTAATGAGAGCAACAGCTTAGAGGGTGCTCTCAGCAGTCCTATTTACTATAAGCTGCTGGCCCTCACTGCCATCTTCCCCAAAGCACCAAGCCAGCAGGAATGCTGATCCCTTCTGGCTGACAGAAATGGAGGGACAATCCAAATGCTGTGGAGATGTTGAGAAAATGAACAGTTGAAATATTTAGACAGGTGTTTATCTGGTGATGTCCTAAAACTTTCATCTTTCACAATTAAAGACTCAGGATGAATAACAACCAACAATAATAAACACTCTCACTTCCAAAACCAAGAATTGCTGATAAAATAGGAAAATAAATCATTTAAAATGTAAGTTTAGATGTATAAGAAAAAAATAAAAGCAAAAATTTCCAGATGCCAAAGAGGAGTGTGAAACCAGAGTAGCTTAGGATCTGACAATACTGTGGTTACTAGAAGGTCAATAATTCAATGGCTTGACATTTAAAACTATAGGAGACAAGATATTGGACCAGGCCAGGTACAGTGATTCATGCCTATTTGGGAGGCCAAGGTAGAAGGAGGATCACTTGAGGCCATGAGTTCAACCCAAGAATAAGAAACTGCCTTTACAGAAAATTTAAAAATCTCTAGGCATGATGGCATGTACCTATAGTCCTAGCTACTTGGGAGACTGAGGCAGGAGGATCACTAAGTCCAGAAGTTAGAGGCTAGGATAACTAGTTCGTGAGCTAGGATGATACCACTTCCCTCTAATCTGGGTGACAGAATGAGATAGTAGTCTCAAATATATGTGTAGGACCCACAGGCAAGGTGGAGGTTGGAATTGAGAACTTTCAATTGGAACTCTCAAAAACTGATACGGTCTCTGAAAAGGCAGACTAAAACAAAATCTATCAGGACAAATAGACAAGATAGACAAATATCTATCTCTGCCTGAGTTCTAGATGAGCAAAAATGTCTCCTTTGGGAATTAAAACTTATAGACCTGTGGTTCAGGTTTACTCCCATTTTCTAGGAAATCCTTAATTAAGAAACTAGCATGAAAGTTGGTCCTGGTTCCTCTGAGGAACCCAGAAAAACAAAACCATTAATGTGGACGGAGGCAAAATGGCCAACTGGAGCAACTTTCCACAGAGGTTCCCATCCAGAAGGAGAGTTAAAGGACAAAAGTTTAGCAAGTAAGCTAATGGCTTGGAGCTGAGCCAAGAGAGAAGGTTGAAGAATGCACATCAACCCTGCTGAGGCTAGCTGTGACTGCAAGGATACAAACAATAGGTACAAAATTCATTGCCAAGCGGACAGGACTCATCTCCCCCCAAGAGAATAGATCACAGTACACTCTCTACAAACAAGTGAGCAGGGTTCAAACATCTTCCCATTTAATCTTATAGGACAGACTCTCTAAAAACTAGATCTCATTCCCCTAGGGTGCCATGGCACTCTCCTGCCAGGCATAAAAACTGTCTATATTCTCTACCTGCAATTCTGAACTCCCAGCACTCCCCTCCACTCTCACCCTGAGATCTGGAAGCCCGTCCCCCATAGAGTCTAGATTCGTGGGCATTTTCTTGAGAAGTGTGGACAGGGTGTGGGCTGTTGCAGGTCTGTGCTAATTCTATGGCAAGTGGGTAAAGAGAAGATGGTGGACTGAAGGAACTATAAGGGGGAGGAAGAGGTAGTATCCCACAGCACAGAGCAGTAGTGGGCAGCACTAGGAACAATAGGGCTCACACCCCTGGGGATATTTTGGAGAGACAGTCCCTGTCTCTTTAGGCAACCAGAGAAAGCCAGGAACAGAATTATGTTCTGGCCCATAATGATTTTACACTCTTTGGCTAGATGAACAGATAAGGTGAAGTTGGGTTGAGGGGCTCCTGGAGTAGTGATTAACCAGCCCTTTGCCCAAGATCTTGGACTGGTGTCAGTCCTTTTCCCCTAGAGCTTTGCAAAGGACCGTACAGTGCTATGCCCTGAGACATAGGGATTGGATCCATATGCCCTGGAACAAATCTGGGTCAGTAATGTAGGTCCTGTGAGTAAAGGGTATGCCTGAGTCGGTACTTGCCTGGGCAGAGTGGACAGAGAATAGAAGATGCAGGAACACAGATGGTATACTCCCAGGGCAGGGCTGAGCCAGCTTTTTAGTGAGCCTAAAAAGCACCCAGCCCTCAGGGGATCATAGCTGAGACACAGGTGGGCAGGCAGAGGCTGGAACTCAGAGCCAAGTGTGAGGTTTAGCTGCACCCACCCCAACACAGCAGAGACAGACACATCAGCTCTGGAGATGTGTCAGAAACTCAGAGTCAAGTGTGAGGTCTAGCTGCATCCACCCCAACACAGCAGGGACAGACACATCAGACCAGCCCTGAGCAGCAGTTTCTGTGAACTCAAACAGCACCTGGTCTACAGGGGATTATAGCCAGGACAGAATCACAAATTCTGCGCAAATATAAGTGTCCGCAACACATCAATCAGGGGTGGGGCTAGAACTGAATGAACTGCCCCAGCTTCCATTAACCACTTGAGGTTGTCAGGCCTCAGCATCCCTGGCTGGATGGTGGTGGAGTGTGGAGGCCTGGCTGAGGAGACATAGATCTTTCTGAAACTTAGGCAGGCTCAAACCCCTAGAGGAGTATCTATCTGCTCATTGGAGGGCACTGGGTCATAGCCCTGCAGGGTTACGAGTGACTGGGTACGACAGAGTTGCAAGGTGGGGAAGGAGGTATTAACCTTCCCAGACTAATTCGTTTCCTGTGGAGCCCTTCTGACTCCATGGAGCACCAGATAGAGTCAAACTCAAGCTACCAGCAGATCCCTGCTATGTAGTTGCTGGAGACCTTTTGTACTCTCCCACTTGAGACTGGGTACTGACTGGGACAATTTATTTGGATCTCTCATACTGGACCAATCACCCGAGGACTAACCAAAGTGGTACTCTGGCTGAGACTTCAACCCAGAGTAACTGATTCACTAGGGTAGGACAGAGACCAGCTAAAAACAAGACAGAGCCACTTAGCCCAATCACTCCAGTAAGCCTGATCAAATAAGTAAGTCCCCAGTGTCTCAGGGCATAGCACTGTATGGTCCTTTGCAAAGCTCTAGGGGAAAAGGACTGACACCAGTCCAAGATCTTGGGCAAAGGGCTGGTTAATCACTACTCCAGGAGCCCCTCAACCCAACTTCACCTTATCTGTTCATCTAGCCAAAGAGTGTAAAATAATTATGGGCCAGAATCAACGGAAAAACTCCAGTAACATGAATAACCAGAGTAAATCAACTCCCCAAGGAATGTTATGGTGGACACAACTGAAGATCCTGTTCATAAGCGAATGTCTAAGATGTCAGAAATTGAATTCAGAATTGGGATTGCAAATAAGATTAATGGAATTGAGGTAAAGTTGGAATTAGAAATTCAAGGAGCATTTCAAAAGTTGTCTCAAGAATTCAATGAATTAAAAGACAAAATTACCAAAGATTTTGACACAATGAGACAATTTTCATCCCTCAAAGATCTGAGAAATACAGTAGAATCCCTCAGTAACAGAGTGGAACAAGCAGAAGAAAGGATTTGTGACCTTGAAGACAAAGCTTTTGAACACTCCCAAATGCTCAAAGAGGAAGAGAATTGGAAAACAAAAATGGATCATTCTCTCAGAGAGCTCTGGGATAATTCAAAGAAAACTAATATTTACCTTATAGGAATTCCTGAAGGTCACAAAGTGGCTTCACAAGGTACAGAGGCTCTACTTCATGAGATTATGAAGGAGAACATTCCAGGCATGCCAGGAGATTCTGAAATTCAGATAGAAGACAGTTTCAGAACCCCAGCATGACTCAACCCAAATAAGAAATCCCCCAGGCACATCATAATTAATTTCACTAAAGTTAATATAAAGGAGAAAATTCTAAAAGCAGCCAGATGTAAGAAAACCATAATCTACAAGGGGAAGAATTTTAGAATGACTGCAGGTCTCTCTGCTGAAACCTTTAAAGCTAGAAAAAGGGTGGTGATCATTTAATTTCCTAAAACAAAATAACTTTCAACCCAGGATCCTGTATCCAGCTAAACTGAGTTTCATTTATGATGGAGAAATTGAATACTTTAATGACATTCACATGTTGAAGAAATTTGCCAAAACTAAACCAGCTCTTCAGAATATTCTCCTCTATAATGACCAGCACAACCCTCCACCACAAAAGTAAACTCACTTAGAAACTTTTGATTAAATTCCAAATTCCACAATAGTGAAAGGATTAAAAATGTCCACTGGAGTGTCGAAAAACTTGATACCCCAAATTCTACCAGGCTTATCAATAGTCTTAATTAATGTGAATGACTTAAATTGTCCTCTAAAGAAGCACAGGTTGGTGTACTGGACGCAAAAACTCAGTCCAGATATGTGTTGAATATAAGAATCTCATCTTATCTTAAAAGATAAGTATAGACTTATCTTATAAAGGGATGGTCATCTATATTTCAGGCAAATGGAAATCAGAAAAAAGCAAGTGTTGCAATTTCATTCACAGATACAATACACTTTAAACCAACAAAAGTAAAGAGATGGTCACTTCATATTTGTTAAGGGTAATACTCAACATGATGAGATTTCAATTATTAACACTTTGCACACTCAACCAGAATGTGCCTCAATTTATAAGAGAGACTCTAACAGACACGAGCAACTTGATTTTCTCCAGCTCCATAAGAGTTGGCGACTTTAACACTCCTTTGGCAGTGTTGGATAGATCCTTCAATAAGAAGCTAAGCAAAGAAATTTTAGACTTAACCATTCAACATTTGGATTTGACAGACATGTACAGAAAATTTCATCATAACAAAACTGAATACACA
>CAUYQV010182378.1:0-23642 GCA_963574575.1 Galagoides demidoff
CTATCCCCCTGGGTAGAGTGCCATGGCATCACAGCTCATAGCAACCTCCAACTCCTGGGCTCAAGCGAGTCTCCTGCCTCTGCCTCCCAAGCAGCTGGGCCCACAGGCACCCACCACAATGCCCGGCCATCTTTTTTTTGGTTGCAGCCATCATTGCTGTCCGGCAGGCCAGGGCTGGGGATTCGAACCCGCCACCCCAGGTGTACGTGGCCGGCGCCCCAGCCGCTTGAGCCACAGGCACCGAGCCATGAGAGTAATTTTCAGCATAGCTTTCTTTCTGTCATCAACTCCATCTTAATGAATTTTCCTCCTAAAAATTTCTCATTTTGTGCTCTGATCTCACACTGATTGTTGTAAAAAAGGAAAAGCCCTCTTCCATCTGCTTCCTTCCAACTCATCTTTCTCATTTTAACACAAGTCTGGTCAGGTTATTGTACTGCATAACATACTCATGCAGCTCCCCAAAAATTAAAATAAAAATGGGAATGTTAACAATCTATAAGGCCTGCTATGGCCTGCTCTGATCGGCTCTTTACATTTAATGCCCACAAACACTTCCCTCCTGTGCCTTCATGAATAGCTTCTACCCCCAACTAAATTCATTTTATAAGGCTCCCATCATTCCTAATTCAGTTTATATGTCTATTCCTCAACTCATCTTATTAGTTTAAAGCTTATGGAACAGTCTCAGCATACTTCTAACATTACATTTGTCTTGTTGTTTTGAGGTTATCATTTATATGGCTGCCTCCCTGTTGGCTTTAAGCTTGCTAAGTTTAAAGACTGTATTTTACCCTTCTTTATATTCCTATTAATTTATGGAGTGACTAACGTATAATAGGTACTAACAAAGCTTGTTGATGAAAGAGAGAATAAATATATTGATTTATGGGAGAAAAATTCTAAAAATAGAATTTTAAAATTTCACACAAAAATAAGGAAATGTGAATTTTGTGTGAATTTTAAAATTTCACACAAAAATAAGGAAATTCCCACCTTTGTAGAAATCTGTTTGTAAAGGTAATTTTTTTTCTGTTAGGAAATATTGTTTTTTAAAATTTATTTATTTATTTTAGTTTTTTTTTAATTCTTTATTAAATCATAACTGTGCACATGAATGCATTTATGGGGGACAGTGTGCTGATTTGATATACAATGTGGAATGCTTACATCCAACTGATCAATATAACCATCTCCTTGCTTACTTATTTGTTGGGGTAAAAACATTCATACTCTATTAGAAATGTACCATTGCATTATTAGCCATTTATGCTTTGGAGAGAGAGGGTGCTTCATGCCATTTAGGACCCCAAACACAGCCAAGTAGCCCTAACTTGGTGGCCTGCCTTCTAAAGTAAGAACAGAGGATAGGAGCAGAGGTGAGGGCAGAGGAAGGAAGAAGACGAAAAAGGCAAGGAGACAAAAGAACAGTATCCACTGTCTTCCAGAAGCTTACTCTAGGGCTCTTTGACCAGAGGCAATTTTAAGATGTTGTTGTTAAACTTGATTCACCCCTCAACCATCAACTCAAATCAAAGACGCTATTTCGGATCTTTCAATGAACATTTTCTCTTCCCATTTATTTCCTACATCACCCTGTGTTTGTTGCAATATAGCACTTCCACAATTTATAATTATACACTAATTTACTAGAATATTTAATAAGTGCTGTGAGAAGCCACTAAAAAAGTAGACTGTAAGAAGTCAGGGGCTAGGTCTGCTGTATGATGGCATTTACCATGCCAGTCACAGTGCCCGACACAGAACAGACGCTCAAGAAGCACACAGAGTGAACAAGAGAGGCGTAGATGCCTAGGAGGGGGGTGACTGTACGGGAAATGGGTGCTCGCTTTACCCCTCAGTCTCTCCAGTCGTTAAGGGAATATAAATGTTTCTATAATGGAGGGGAATAAAAGAATGTTGTAAGTTTAGGATATGTGGAGTGGGGGATAAAGACGATTAGTTCAAATAGAAAGCTGAGCTTCCTCCAGTACTTGGATCCGATCTGAACACAGATTTAATCACTTTATGATGACCTACTATCAGCAGACCCTGAAACTGTAAATCAGCAATGTTACATGACTGAATCTTTAAAAATAAGTTTTTATTATTTATATCGGAATAAATGTTCAGATTTTCCATAGTATAATAGTATGAATATTTCTGTTTTTCAAAATTCCTCCAGAAATATCAAGGATGATCAGACTGTATAGTGGAGAGAGATTTAAATAATAATTGAAGCTATTTTTTTAATTTTTTGGAAAGCCCTAAGTAGAATTTACATTTGAAAATGTTGACTATTTAATTGATCTTAAGGAAGAAATGTAAATTTCATATCTCATAGGTGAGGATACTGATGCAACTAAAGAAAATTTGAAGTGGGATGTAGAGAAGGGCCTTAAGTATATATTACTAAATCTTTAACCTTAGGGTTTTTTCCAATTACTTTGATAACGTGCCTTTTTCAGAAACATGGCATCACAATTTTTTTTTCTTGTTTTCTTCTTTTCTTTGTAATGGGAACAGTCTGTGATCTTACATCCTCTGGGTGTGAAAACACATTTTCAAAAAATATCTGGAAAAAAAAAGCAGTGAAAAATAAATTTTCCAGCTAAAGAGAAAATAGCAAGATTGTTACAGAAATACAGGCACATAAGATTTTTTTAAAATCTCAGATTACTTGATGACCCAGTTGAGAAAAGCTACATTAAAAAACAAATGTTTGAGACTGTATGTTTCTTTATTTTCCAATAGTTCAATTAAGAATTGATGCTTATCACCATAATGCAAAAAAAAAAATTGATTGGATTTAAATACCGCCCTACTGCAGGAACTGTTTCTACACCATTTTCAATTATATCCATCCCCACTGCAGATGTAGCAGTACATGGAATTTACCAAGTAAGCACTTAAAAAACTTGAGATTTTCCTTAATGAATCACCCTTATTGATGTTTTTATTTTTCATTTGTTTCTCACTCACTTCAATTTCCTTCAAACAACTATAATCACGTGTGGCTTTAGCAGTCTTTATGAACTGGAATAAATAACAGTCAAAACTTATCCTCATCTAAGATGAAATATGAACTCATTTTCCTTATTAATGTTTGCTCAGATTAAATCACCTGGCAGCTGTTTTTAAGTGTCACATAAAGATAATATATGGTAATTTAAATTGTTCATTTTGTGATAGATAATTAAGACGGAAGAACTGATGTATATAAACTATTCCAATTCCACTTTACAGGACGTCCCACTGTTTGGGGTCATTTGGCTCAGCGCCTCCTATCTGTAAAATCATCCTTCTTACACTTTCCCTTTCCCTCTTCACCTCCTTTCTACTTTTTTCTTCTTTCTCTGTTTTTAAATATTTCTTCAATTATGTCAAAAATCCTCATTGCATCCAAAGCACAGAGGGGTTCTGTTACTGAAAAAGTTATTCTTTCTGTACAGATTGTCAATATACACTTAACACTATACATTTGTGGGTTATAGTTATAGAAGTCCTTAACAATTATAAGGCCTAACAGTTTCACCTAATTCTCTGTACCCTCAAGGAACACCAAACAATAAAAAAGAAACCCTATACTTCTGAAACTGCTATTTTTAAAAAAAAATTGCAGGAGAATAATGTTTTAAAGAACTATTTACCTTGATTTTTAAAGAAAAAAATATTCCAAAAGGTATTTAAAATATTAAAATTATCCAAAAATATGTGACTTGTAAAATGTCTTTTCTCAGACCTCTTTTTTTTCCCTAGCTACAGCCCCTGTTTCCAGCCTCTTACATTCCCAAAAAGAAATATTATATCCCTTAATAGAAATACTGCATTTGCACACATCACGATGTTCTATTATTACACAATGTTCCACACGCTTTCACTGAGGAGAAGATTTTATTTAAGTTGGATTATATTTTCTTATACAAACGACAGTGATTATCTACTGTTTTTGGTTAATGCAGCACTACGTAATTGAGTAAAATGTGTTAATTTCAAGTAATTCTTTTTGTTTAAACTTTAAACTAATTTAGTTTCATCATTTTGAATATTTTCTAGTAAAAATTATGATGATGTCCCAGAATTTTATAGGATTTTTATAAGTATTCTTTTTTCTGTTACTGCAAAGTATCCATGTTAACAGATTTTATATGAGCTTTTTAAAAAATTAATAATTTTCAACAATAATTAACACCAGAGATCATAATTTACTATAGTGTCTTAAATGTTTGCATTCCTATGTATGTTCAGACACGATGATAAAAAGAATTTTATAAATATTTTGAATATGTCTTTGTTTTGTGGCCATGATTGTTAAACTTAAGTATTTTAAAGCATTTCAAAAGTTTAACTAATTAAAAATGATCTTGCATATGTTAATACTTGAAAAATATTTTAAAATAGAAAGAAAAATATAAAATACATTTGAAGATATAGGAATTTTTAAGTGCTTATTATAAATTTTGGTAAATTTAATAATCATACTTTACTTATAAAGAGTTTTACTTACAGGGTAGGTGCTATTTTAAGTGTTTTTGTACATTACTCATTTATTATTATTGTTATTTTGAAAATGAGAAAACCAGGGCCAGAGAATCAATGTTGTTTGCTTAAGGTCATATAGCGATTAAGTACTGCAGCTAGAATTCAATTTATGGAGTTTGGTTTTAGAGTCAGTGGGTTCTAGATTATTTGTTTTTTAATTCAGAAATCTCCAGACATTAGTTCAAAATTATTTAGTGTCAATAAGGTCCTTGCCCTCAAAGAGCTTACCTCTTAGTGAAGGAAGGAAATAAATAAGGGGAGGGAGGAAGGGAGGGAAGGAGAGAAGAAGTTAGGTAAAAGGAGGGAGAGAGAGGAGAGTGAATGTGGTAATAATGTGTTTTATCTTGATAAGTGATATAAAAAATTAAAAATAAGAAACAGGGCACTTTCTGTGTAGAGAGTGCCAGATTGGGTAGATGAGGCTTAGTATATTTTTAAAAGGGTTGTCCACACAGATCCCAGAGAAGGAAGAGGTGAGGGATTGAGCTATGGACAGAGGTGGGGCCAGGCCTGGTGATTTGAGGGAAAGCTGTGAGGCCTCCTGGACCAGGTGGAGGAGGCTGAGGAAGCAATAGAAGCTTTCTCTCTTGGGCAGCACCTGTGGGTCAAAGGAGTAGGGCACAAGCCCCATATACTGGACGTGGTGGGTTCAAACGCAGCCCCGGCCAAAAACTGCAAAAAAAAGCTTTTTGTCAGAGAGATAACATGGGGCCAGATGGCGTAGGACATGAGAAAACTTCAGATTTTATTCAGAATCAAAAGGGAAACCATGGAAGGATGTTGAGTATCAGGGTAACATATCCAAGTTAGATTTTTAAGGTATCATTTTGAATAAAATATTTTTGCTGGAATGGACTGAGTGGGGCAAGAATAGAACGAAGGAGATAATTTCTTTGTTGGTTTATTTTAGAAGCAGAAGTGCTTCGTATCTTTTCTTTGTATTTCTTAGACTTTTTTTTTTTTTTTTTGAGAAAGAGTCTCACGTTGTTTTTCCCAGGCTAGAGTGCCATGGCATCAGCCTAGTCCCCATTAACCTCATGCTTCCAGGCTCAAGGGATCACCCTGCCTCAGCCTTCCAAGTAACTGGGACTATAGGCACCCACCACAATGCCTGGAGATATATATATATATACATATATATATTCAATTTTTTTTATGTGTGTGTATATATATACATGTGTTTTTTTAAAAAAAAATATATATATATATTTAAAATATATATATATATTTTTTTTTTCCTCCTGTAGAGACAAGGGTGTCTTGCTCATGCTGGTCTGGAACTCCTGAGCTCAGTGGATCCTCCTGCCTCAGAGGGATCCTACCAGAGTTCTAGGAATACAGGTATAAGCCATTGGCCTGGCCTGTATTTCCCAGATTTTGTGGTTAGTAAGTACATTAAGAGAGTAGTGGAAAGTTTGGAAATACTTTCCCACAGAACTTTATAAGGAATAACATTAACTTCCCTTGTATAAGGTAGCATTTTTCATAATATTTTATTTTATTTTATTTTTTATCATGTTATATGTGCTCTCCCAGTCAGCTTGCCAGCTGGGAAATTCATTGTTTTAGAGCAAGTAAGTAAAAGTTGAGCTAACTTTATGGCATCTAGGAAAATGGTAGGAAAAAAGATCCTTTATTTTTTCTTTCTCTGCTTGAAAACCTCACTAATGTACTCTCAAAATTCAGAGAAAGGGAGGCATTACGGGCTCATGAATAGAGAGTGAGTACTATTGGTTCTAAAAACTATCTTCCACAAAATACCTGGATTGGTATTGCTTTTCAAGCAAGTTATTTTAGACAAAATGCTTTTGCTTTTCAATATTTTACATGTAATTTCATTTTAAACAAAAATATATTGACATTAACATTCAAAATGATGCCCACTCTGCTAGAGGCTGATTTTGAAAGTTGTAAGATACCACGTATTTCACTGCAATTCTTTAAAAGTAATCATCACCTAAATGTTGTTCATTATAGTTAAATGAGTAGCAACAAATTTAAAATGGAAGGATGTTTATAATTCTATGCCTGTGATGATCTTTGTTTAATCAACACATAGTCCTGATGTTTTTAGCACACAGCAAGTATTCATCTATTGCCTTTTCTGCTGTGATCAATCAGCCAGACTTGAATTTAAACGTTCAAATTCAGTCTAGAAATTGTTTTAAAGGTGTATTGTTTTTTCAGGGTTAATGTAGTGTAAAGAGCTAAGAAAGATACCCAGAACACTTTCAGGGTAAAGTTTAAAATCATTTATAACTTATTAATATTAGTCAAATAAAGAAAATAGATACTTAAATAAATGGTATGATAAACAGGCAGATACAAGTTATTCAAGTCATTTGACAATTAGGTATGTGGCTGGGAGCTTTACCAGTAAGCACAGGCCAGGTTGGTGGTTGGTGTACATATGAAGTTTTAGGAGGAATATTTTCCTTTGGGATTGAGGAGGTAATGTCTCCTATGACACTGCCCTTTTGACTTTGTACAGTGGTCCCCAGCTTATCTACAGTTGTTTTGTTTTTTTTTTTCATAGATTTTATTTACCTACAGCCAACAGATTTTTTTGAAGGCTGGCTTATGGCTTACATTTTCTAGTTAAAATGTTTAAAATAAAGTAACTGAAACTTATTTTCAAAGAAGATAACTCAAGTTTCACTTTCCAAAACTATTAGTAAAGCATTTAAACTAGGTTATCTGGAGATTATAGTCAGCAATCAAATTTATTACATGAGAAAATTAAGATGCTAATTTGTCATTAGTAGTAATGATAAAAGGTATAAATTAGTAGAACCACAGATATAAAAGTATTTTAAAATGAGTAATGTTCTTTCAGTTTCTATGCTTTGGGCTGGCTAAGTTTGATCCTTATATAGAGAGAAAACTCCCTAAAGTCGGTGAAAGTAGATTGCTCATATTTTCACTCAGAGTCCCCATCTTTCTGGCTTCTCATGTACAATGTCACTGGTAGATGGATAGACCCATCTTCATTTTTCTAAACCTTGGTGAAACATCGCTGAGCTGCTGAGGTAGTCAACCTTCTGAGATACATAACACATGCAAGGAGTTTAGTATAATATTTGAAACACAAATTTCCAATAAATAATTCTTTCTATGGTAGTTCTCGATACTGAACTTGTTGGAGGTGTCTGCTTTTTGAAGTGCTCCAAGGGTCCCTTCTTCCAGCCATCTTCTGGATTCCTCTTTACTTTTTATAGTTCAGCCAGTCTCAGCCCCATGATTGGTTAGTATCTTTGGTACCTTCTGAGTCATGGTGCATCAGGAAACCAAGGGTGTGATTTGCATTCTAGCAAATCCTCCCCCTTCCTCCTGTGCTCACTGTCACTTCTATTTTTACTCTGGGAGCACAAGGTTCTTTAAGGCGTCTTGTGTTCTGCAGCCATAGATTTACTACCTGCTTCTTGGTAAGAAATTTGTACTTAGTGACAAATCTTTACCAGAAAATGCAGTCATGTAGATTTTTTGCTTAAGGCCAAAGCTTTTATCTTCTCCTAACTTCCCTATAACTTATCTTTTTATTGACTACTACAAATTTTTCATCCCAAATCTTTCAGAGTGCCTGGTTAATTTTGTTAAACGAATCAATAATTATTTGAATACCTACAGTTAATTCATTGATAAGGAATGTATTCCTTATGGAATTTCCACCTTGTCCAGGGATGATGTTTATCAAAAACTAATAGAGGACTTCTTATCCTAGCATCCAGGTTTTCTCACATAGTTTTAGAATATTGTCCATGAAATTATATGCAAAATATGGTATATATATTTGTGTATGCATTTTAGTGGGAATGAGCCTATGGCTCCAATCACATTGCTAAAAGGTTGAGACCCACTAGTAGGATAAAATATGAAAGGAAAAAAAAGTCCCTCTAGTTGAGGAACTTGCACCATAAGTAAATCTGACACCATAAATGCAGCATAAAAATGAGGATGCAGTGGTATACAGTATGTAAAAAGAGAAAAATCACTCGGTACTAATTTAAGAGAGGAAGAACTGGGACTTGGTCTAAATTTAAAAGTAAGTTACTTATGAAAATTTCATGAGATTACCATCCTATGGGGAAAAGTGCATGAGGAAAGCTTTAGACTTAACATTGATGAGAGTTTGGGGACATAATGAAGAACCCATGTCTTGAATGACATTGGTTTACAAAGATAAAAAAAAGTTATTAAGTATATGAGATATTAATAATTCCCAGGGTTTAAAATGCTGGATGGTAAAATGACACATTAGATGTTATCTTTTAGCTGATAATTCTTAGATTTAAACACACTTGGTTTTGAAAACCTTAAGTATTCTTCAAGATTTTTTTCTAAAATTACTCTCAAAAACAATGATCATCATGATATATAATTAAGAAAGACACTGTGGTTCATTTCCCAAAGATTTCAGGCAGTTTTTCAATAGTAAATTATATTATAGCAGATTATAGCAGTGTCCAATGACTTAGACTTAAATTATATGATAGCAGTGTCCATGACCTAGGCCTAAATTATATTATAGCCATGTTCGGTGTTATTAAATATCCCAGTGCTTTTTGTGTCAGGGTTTTTGTTTTATCTGATGAAAACAATATTCACATTTCCTGGCTAAAGAGAGCAGACCTACCCACTTAAGCATTCGAGTTTTACCTCAGAAATAATAGATTGGACTGCTAAGATCGTCTTCTTCCTTCCACTTACATCATCTACATTTTCTTTTCCTTTCCTTCTAAGCATTACCGTTTGTATAAATTAAAACCAGTCTTTCATTCTTCAACTCACTCCTTCTTCCCAAACCAACCTCTTCCTCCAAGGAAACTTCTTTTCTGCCATCTTGTTATACCATCTTTCTTATTCTCACTCTCTGCTCTCACGGAAACATTTTAAGTATTGCTCTACCTCTAAGGGTTGGCTGAAAAGTAATCCTGTGCTAAAATGTTTTGGAATTAAAACTATGCAATAATTTTATAATTACAGCTATGCTCCTAAAATGAATCCTCTAGATTTGAAGTGTGTAGATAGGTCCCTATTTTATTTAGAATTAATTCTACTGATTCTTCATGTAGACATACATACATTAGTTATCTTCTCATCCGAACTATAATCTTCTTGTGGACCATAACAAGTCTTTTTTATTGTTGGTTTATTGTTTGTTTTGCTTTATTTTGTTTTAACCTATCAAATCATTAGGCACAAAATGACTGCCTGATAGGTAGTTATGTTTTAAGGACACTGGCAAGATTTTAGGAGGAGACACGTAATTAATAACCACCAACATACATTGTAAGTTACAGTTTGCAAAGCCTTTTACATGCTGTTCCCCACTTACTAATTATGATAACACTGTTGTATGTCATCATCCACATTTTGCAGATAAAACACCAAGTTTAGAGAGACTCATTGATTTGTTCAGGTTTACAAAATTATAAATAATGAGAGGAGGATTACACTCAACACTTTCACTGGGTGGCCACCTTTCCTTGTTGGGGACAGCTGTCTTGTAAGATTGTATTTTATACAAGAACAGTTAAAAATCAATAGTTTCTAAAATATGGTGGACCAATGGGAAATAGCCAAACAAGTTTGTCAGCATAACTAAGAGTAGTTCTAGATGGTATGAAATTTTCAAATGTCTACAACGAAATGACATTTAATTGGTATTGGATATAGCAGAAGGTATTTTCAGCAGCTTTTTAGGGTATAAAACTTAAGACACATCAGAACATGTTTTGAAAGAAAAACCTGAAATAAATGTTGGATGAAAGAAACTTTGTCGGCAGCGTCCTCAGAAACTTGTGACAATTTCACTTGTGCTCAGGGGGAAGGTCACAGTCACAGCTTCAGTGATACCATGATGTAGTCTTTCCCCTATAGCCTCTTTTTAAAAGCTAAGTGGGGGATATCAAAATAAACCTAACTCACAATGAGATGTCCACCATCTCCTTCATGTCTGCTTAGATCCACAAAGGCAGAACTGTTGAGCTGCAGTGCTGAGAACTGTTCAAATGCATCCTTCTATATGTAGCAAGTATTCAGGAGATACTACAAGACCTAAGAAAATTATGAATAAGTTAATAACTATAGTTTTAGATGTTAACAATTTTTCATTCTCTTCCTTTTAATGTGTATTATTTTTCTTTGAATGTTTATGAATTAAGGGTCAAGTCTGTCTGGTTCTCCTTCCGTACCTTATATGATCGACCTAAACTCTGGTCTGGTGAATCCTGGATGACCTTGAACCATGCTAAGTGGTTTAATTGGGATAATTACTTTATGTAGTTTGATAAAAACCAGGTGGACTCTTCCTTTAAATCTTTTGTTGTCACTTATATCCAAGATAATCTTTTGGAAAACACCATCATCTCATGTTTGTAACATGAAAATGACCTATTACCTACCTGTAATTTTTAAAATAAAAATCTTGTCATGACTCAAATTAGAGTATATTTTGAGTTCTGCACACAATATCCCTCAGAAATTAGCTTAGTCACACACACCCAAGGGATTAGTCACTGCAATTAAAAAGATCAAAAAATCCTTACACTGTTCTTAATAATATAAAATAGGGAAAATATTTGAGCAATATAAGAAATAATGAGCAGGACTCTAAGTGATTGATTTGCATACTCCCCCCTCACCTCCCTGCACATACGTATATATACTTTAAAATTGGAGCCTCCCCCAAAATTTGGATTATGAAAAACAGAAGACTTGGATCTGCCACAGAAAATAACATTTCTTTTGTTTTTCTGGAGGTCCGATTTAGTATTGAGTAAAAAAAGAAATCCATACTAAGAAATTTGGCGAAAGAAAGTCAAGATCAATGTGGTATTTGCCGTATCTCAACACATATATTGGATTTAGTGATGCATTTGGTCACTCAAAATGATCTTAAGGAAAAATGTTTGATGATAACAATAAGAAGTAGAATTATTTTTTGAGAATTGTGCAATATTTTTGACTTAACTATATATGAATCCTAATTTGAGAAAAGTCATTTTAACAGAAACCTTAAGACATACATAAATCAAATTATTTAATTTAAAAAAATAGGATATAGATGTCTTATTCTTATGTTCCCGTTATGGTCTAGATTCACTGGTAATTAAATTGTCCCAATAAGTTGATTTACTGATAGCCTTTGCCATCCAAAGTATCTACCAACCTTCATGGAGAAATAGACAACTGCCATCCTGAAGTCTGCATTGAGCATGAGTATAGAAATGAAAGCAAATTCCTGGGAATCTGTGGGCGATTTCAAGATTGGTAGTAAATGATAGGTTACTTCTTCTAATCTGCTAATCATGATTCTTGTCTTAATTTTTTTCCTGATTTATCAGAACCTGTGGATTGTTAACAATGATAGTAACATTGCTGAGAATCTAGATGAACCATATTTCAGAAAATAATAATATATATATATTTTTGAATGAAACATTTTCAAAATTCCATGAATCTTCAGAATTTGAATCGATGTTGAGCATTAACAGCCAGGTTATCCAGGCACCTCTTCTCCATCTGTACTGAAGAGGAGCAAGGACCAAGTACCAACATTTACTAAGTTCTCAAAAAGTAAAAAGCCTGCAAACTTAGGTACTAAACTTAGATACCTGGGAAGTCCACACCTTTGGGGAATATCATGGAAAATGCAAAGATATTAAGCTTTCTATCTGAATACAGTTTATTATATTTCAATTTCTGCTTAAACTAGACAAGTAGATGAGGATGTGTTGGTAAAAACAAACTTCTTTCGAGTGAAGGTAAAACGCTACCACGAAGATAAGTTTAACACTGGAGCTACTTCCTGTTATGTAAACAATCAAAATAAACAAATCACGGTGCATTAAATTAACAAATTATAAATGACTTTAATGCACATTTGTATACGAATGCTTCTGCTATAACCAAAGCTATATAATAAAAACCTCATAGAGTTGCCATCTTAAAACCTCAGCTTTCAAGGTCTCTCGCACACACAGATGCTTCCAGCAGCCTCAGGAAATGAGGAGGCTAGAAATGGATTTCTTTTTGTAAACTTGGCAAAGTAAGATATTTTAACAAAAATCTGTGAGAGTGCTATGTTCTTTCTACCTCATTTTGTATTCATATTGCTTTTATTATTTTTCTTCAAAAGCATCCTCAGAGCTGTATAAACGTTAAGAAACTTGCCACCTGGAGCCCTTCTTTCATGCTTTTCCCTCTGCCTGGATCTCTCTCCCCACCGTGCCTGCTCGTTGAACCCCCTCCAACCATTCCAGACCTACTTCAATACCTCTTCTTCTGTGCAGCTGTTGTGGTTTGTTTATAGTGCTTTGTATCTATTTTCCTTTTTAATCTTAGTCCTAATTTATGATTGTAAGCATGCGTTATTGTATTTTGCAATCAGCGTAACCCAGTAACAAATGGCGCCAGACTAGATGTAGGCAGCCGGAGACTTTATTCCCAAGCATTGTGACTCCATCGCTGTGTGACAGAAGACAACCCACTTACTCTCCTTGAACCTCAGTTTTCTTCCTGTCAAATAAATGTTAAAATATTAGCATTCTCATTATAGATTTGTGGATAGGATTAAATGAGATAATGCATATTAAATGCTTATCAGAGACCTTGGGCTCAGGTAAAAACTCAGTATGAGCTGGTTCTTAAAATGATGGCTCTTTGAAGGCAGGCCTGGAAAGACAAATGCCAGATAATCTCACTTATATGTGGAATCTAATAAAAGTTGAGAAAAATAGTAGTTACCAGAGGTTGAGGGGTGGAGACATTGGGAAGAGATTTCAGTTAGGCAGAAGGTATAAATTCAAGTGATCTGTTGTGCATCGTAGTGATTATATTTAATAACAATATATTGCATGCTTGCAAATTGCTGAAAAAGAATTTTTGCTTTCACCATATAAAATGATAAGAATATGGGGTAATGCAATTTACTAGCTTGTATGCATTTCATGGTGAATACATCATGCTGTATAATGTAAATATACCTAATGATTATTTTAATTTAAAAAATAAATAATTCAAGTTTAAAAAATTTTAGCTATTTTAGCCAGAATTTCTGAAGTATTCTCCTTGGAAGTTTTCCATAGTGTCCTACAAAATACATTAAAAATAAAATATATAATGAAATAGTTACTCATAAGAAAGTTGATTTTTTTCAACTTTAAATATCAAATTAAAAAAGATAGAAAAACATGTTTCCTTATAACACTAGTTTATGACATGTAAGATTATAGGCTTAAGTAATCAACATATTAAATAAAACAACCAGAAAATTTTCAAACTATAATGTTTATTCTGTCAAATGCTTCACGTAAAATAATATTTGTTTCAGCAGTTACTGAAGAGTTAGCATTTGTGTGCCTCCCACGTAATAAACAGAGTAAAAAAAAAAAGACATTTGCTGGCCTGAAATATGGCATTTTCATGTGAAAAATAAAATATGTTATCATAGAAACATTTTCATTGCTTTGTGATCAGCTTATTTTTAAATATTGTCAAAGATATTCCATAAAGACACATTTGTTGTTGTTGTTCCATATATTTTATTTTATTTTATTTTTGTCCCATATATTTTAAATGAGAGTGCATATTGGAGACTATAGGATGTAAAAATGAAGGATTGTGATATGTACGATGCATTTGAATAATGAGAGGGAATTATAGTCTATGAAGGACGGTAAAAAACACAAGGGTAACAGTAACTGCCAAATGCATTCTCAAGTTTTAGTCCATGTTTGGATCTCTGGTCTAAACTGCAGTTTATGACCTCTATGCCAACTGGAATTCTACCTTAGAGAAATCGGCGCTCACACTCTCCCCCTACTGGCCACTCATGGGGGGGCCTTATAACAATTGTGATAAGTGTAGAAGAAAGAAAATGGTTGAAAGAAACTTCAAAGCAGGAAGCAAGCCCAGCTATTTAGTAGCAATGCAAAGGGCAGCAATGCTACGCTTGGGGCTTTTCCTCAAAGGTGAAATAGGAATGATTATCCTTCTTGGAAGCCAGGTGGTACAAAGCACCTAGACCGATTTCTGGCCTAGAGTCTGTGACTGTGTTGAATAAATAAACAAATGAATTTATATCTAGCAATCCAGCTCCACACACCACCAAATCTCGTTATTGTTCTCTCTTTCCTAAGCATTTCGTGTAAAGTTGGGCACTGTATTATTCTTCTATAATAACTTAAGTTGCTACTTGCCTTATTTGAATAAAGAACTTGCTATTTTTATAGTTGGGCTAACTAGTGAATGAGTAGTGTCCTCACAGGAATTACAAGAAAAACACATTGGAAAATGTACTTGAAGGAAGGAAGATATGAAAATATGTAATAAAAAAAACCTTAGAAAAAATTATGAAAGAAAATATTTTAGCTACTCTTTTCTCTTACAAACAAGGCAGTGTGGTCAATGAACCAGTCTTCTTGGGAAAAGACGTTTATCTGCAACTACCTAAAATTTATTTAAAACATTTTCTTTTTTTGTTTTTTGTTTTTTAGAAAAGTTCTCACTCTGTTCCCCTGGGTAGAGTCCCATAGGATCATAGCTCCTGGTAACCTCAAACTCTTGGGCTCAAGTGATCCTCCTGCCTCAGCTTCCCAGCTAGATGTGAGTGACTACAGGCTCCCATGATGCCTGGCTAATTTTTCTGCTTTTAATAGAAGCAGAGTCTTGCTCTTGCTCTTACTCAGCCTGATCCTGAACTCCAGAGCTCAAGCAATCCACCCTACTCGGCCTATCAGTGTGCTAGGATTGCAGGCATAAGCCATCATACTGAGCCTGAAATTTTTTCTTAATAAAAGAGACAACAAACATTCCAAAATATGAAATAGGTGAGCTTAACTTGAAATTAACAATAACCATGCTCCAAAAAGGGGGAAATGTCCCCAAACCAACACCCTTATGTAAGCAGAGTCTTTCCAGTCTTTAGGAGTCAATGGTAGTTTTTAATTGTCTCTGATATATATATTAAAACAATTTCATTTGTTTTTATTTCAAACACTATAGATGTCCTCTAACTGAGGATACTAAAAATTACGTGAAGAGAAGATATTTTTGAATTATTTTCACTTCTGCTTGATGAATACAAAAAGAAAAAATACATACTCATTTTAAAATTTACAATTTCTGTATCTTTAAAAGATAATAAGGAATTTTAAAATTCAGCACATAAAATCATTTTCTCCAGCAAAATTAGTTTCAATTAAACCTACAATTGTAAAGTTTATCCTCCTTGAGTCTTAGAACCTCCTAATCATGTTCTCAAGTCCTTTTTGATATAGATATAAAATATCTAAATAAACTTGTGACAATATCAACAGTCAACTAAAGGCAACATGTTCTCAAGGTAAATTTTATACTAAACTTTTCTTTTCTTTTTTACACACAGACTCCGTAAGTAGCAGACTATGCATTCAAATATATAATATCTTCACATTAATTAAACTAAAATGTGCTATGGTATAGCCAAATATCAGGAGCCTAGGAATGATTTTTGAGCTTAAAAGGAAAGAACTTTTTCCCTGTAGTTCAAAGGTACCAACATAGATATATTACTTAATAAATGTAGGATTTAATGCTCAGTGACCAAGAAGTTCAACAATTTTGTTTCTGGATAGTCTCCAAGCCCGAAAATAGATCTTTATCATTGCATAGAACTTGGCAAGGCAAAAAATCACAGCCCAAGACTGTTTTATGGAGACATTTGCAACAGTTATCCTGATCCTTTAAAATAACTAGTTAGGTGCTGCATTCTAATTGATTCAAATTAGATCTCTTACACTGATTTGCTGAATAACGCTAAGATTTATGTAATTTATTAAGTGCCACAAGCACACCTTATGCTAAGGCTGTATAAAGTCATCCTTTCAAATAAACATAATTGACCCATTAAATAAGTTTGTACTTAAAATTTTGTATTTGGGAATTCCTTGCCCAGTGGTTTTGAAATATTTTAATGAGGGGATGAGTTCGAGCCCCTGCTGCCTTCACTGGCTTTTATTTTATAGAGTCAGTGCACATAGCACCGAAATTAGGAAATGAGCCAACTGCAAAGACCCACTCGGGAGCTTGAGTTTAAGCAGCCTTCCTCGTCTTTAGCTTCTACAAAGTAGAACATTTCAGACTGAAAAACCTTACTAACCAAATCTCTGGACAAAAACTTTCTCGAGGCATTGGTGAATGCTTGAATGTCAGTATTTCCAGTTGACAAAATACTTCCCCTTGTCCATGTGGCTGAAAAAGCATTTTCTAGTGTCAGATTTCTTCCCCCGCTCTGTACTGAACAACTGTACAACATCAAGCAAATTACTTAACTTCACTATCTCATTTTTCTTATCTGCAAAATTGGAATAAGAATAGTACTGCCTCAGAGACTTGTCCTGAGGATTCAAGTGACTTAATAAATGCCAGTGTGCTTGGAACAATGCCCGGCCAAATCATTATTGTTGCTGTTTTGTTGTTTTCTTCTCACATATAGGTAGTCTCCATACCAAGCCAAAACAGTTCAGTCACATAGAGGGGAAAAATCACAGTCAAAATAGCCAGTGGGTGCCTGAGCATGTACCTCGCGTTTGGTGGTTTTACCATTGTGTCAAAGAACGACAAACAACATAATCCCTATTTTCAAAACTTCCTCAGCCCTCTGATCTTCCCAGAGTCATAGAAAGTAGGATTTGAATGGCTTTAATCTAGTTAGTCTTAGTAATAGACCCACAGTCCATCAAGAAACAAATGTCATTCTATGGCCTTAGTTAAACAGAATTCATGATTGTTTTTTTCCCATAGGACTGCACTGCAACCTCAGATGAGAATGGCAGGCAGCCAGTGGGCCCTGCCAGCTGGCTTTCTGTTGTGCTCTGGGTTTTGGAGAACAGAAGCACAGATATTTTTGATCCTGCAGGCCAATTCAAGCGCGATTTACAGTGAAGAAGGAAATCTTTAACAGTGATTTCACATGTGGAGAAGTTATAACTCTAACATAAAAGAAAATCACAATTCTTTAATATGTGTCCTTTCAAAATGGGTACTGGCAAATTAGCAGCTTAAACAGGAAATTTATAAAAGACCACGTCTTCTAACAATTGACTGCAAATACAGCAAAGATATAAATGGTACTGTGGCTATTTCGATATTTAAATCTCCTTCCTTCATTCATTACTTCATCTTTAGTGAGCCGCTACCATATGCTCCGTGCTAGCATGATGCAGGTTGACTTTATTATTGATGGCTTTGCTGTTACGATTTCTGCTATAATATTCTTGCTTATGCTAGAATGCTAGAAACGATTGCTCCCTAAATATGATAACTTTCAAATAAAATCTGAGATTAAAATTTTTCATTTTACTCAGTAATTGAGATTATTGACTTCCTCATGAGTATATCTAGCATATGCAACTTTACCTGGTTCTCCAGCATACTCCTGGAGAAAATAGTGCCTGGCACAAGTTAAAATGCAATGTAAGAAGTAATTCACGGGGAAAAAATACAAAAATCTAAGTAATACGAGAAGTCAGTTGAGGAATGAAGGTAATTACAAAAAGGTTCAAACCCTAGACAAAAAATATTTATGTTTCAAAAGTTTGTGTGATTTTTTTTGAGATATGTGTTTTCTTTATATTTAAAAATATACATAATGTATATTAAATATATACTAATGTTAAGGCAGAAGATGTATTTCCATGTTGAAATGAGTATATATAGATAATGTGTGTGAAATATTAATATTTTTCATATAAAAGAGATTTTTCTTTTGGGCTTTTTTCTCACCCAAGAAGATATTCACTTTGAAATTTAATGTAGCTCTTAAAAATGTTCAGTTCATTGTTTAATATGCAAACAATATAATCAGATTCTCTGAACTCGGCTGTTAAAACACTGTGTAAGAACTTAGTTCAATATGTTACAATTTTTCATCATTAATTTTTAATGAAATTTCAAAATAATTTTAGAGCTGGATTATTTTATAGGTAAAACAGAATGTTTTCAAATATAAGATTCCTTTGAAAGGAAGTCATTAATTTTGCTGTATAACTGAATTCATCTTCTGTTTTTTTGTAAATCTAAGGTACTTTTAGAAACATAAATTAAGGCTCGGCGCCTATGGCTCAATCAGCTAAGGCGCCAGCCACATACACCTAAGGTGGTGGGTTCAAATCCCCAGCCCAGGCCCACCAAACAACAGTGATGGCTGCAACCAAAAAATGGCCAGGCGTTGTGGTGGGCGCCTGTGGTCCCAGCTACTTGGGAGGCAGAGGCAGGAGACTTGCTTGAGCCCAGGAGTTAGAGGTTGCTATGAGCTGTGATGCCATGGCACTCTACCCAGGGGGATGGCTTGAGGCTCCATCTCAAAAAAAAAAGAAAGAAACATAAATTAAGAAATCATATGAATTGATAGACCTCTTATCTAAATAAAAAAAATAGCATTCTTTTGGGCAGCACCTGTGGCTCAGAGAAGTAGGGTGCCAGCCCCATATGCTGGAGGTGGTAGGTTCAAACCTAGCCCCTGCCAAAAACTGCAAAAAAAAAAAAAAAAAAAAAAAGAAGCATTTTTTTTTTTTTGAGACACAATCTCACTCTTTCACCCAGACTAGATTGCTATGACCTCAGCTTAGTGCACAGCAACCTCCAAGTCCTGGACTCAACTAATCCTTCTGCCTCAGCCTCCTAGAATCCTAGGATTGCAGGCATTAGCAGGTTATCTTCTGTAAGTTAATCGAACAAGTGGTCATTACCACAACAGAACCAAAAACAAAGACCACATGATCCTCTCAATAGATGTAGAAAAAGCATTTGATAAAATCCAGCATCCTTTTCTAATTAGATCACTAAAGAATATAGGCAGAGGTGGCACATTCCTTAAACTGTTCAAAGCCATCTATAACAAACCCACAGCTACTATTTTACTGAATGGAGTAAAACTGAAAGCTTTTCCACCTAGAACTGGAACCAGACAAGGTTGTCCTCTATTGCCACTACTATTAAAAACATAGTGCTGGAATTTCTAGCCAGTACAATCAGGCAAGAAAAGGAAATAAAGGGCATCCAAATGGGACCAGAAGAGGTCCAACTCTCCCTCTTTGCTGATGATAAGATCTTATGCTTGGAGAACCCCCAAAGACTCCACCACAAGACTCCTGGAAGTGATCAAAAAATACAGTAATGTCTTGGGTTATAAAATCAATATCCACAAATCAGTTGACTTTGTATATGCCAATAACAGCCAAAATGAGAAGTTAATTAAGGACACAATTCCCTTCACCATAGCTCATAGAAAATGAAATACCTAGGAATATAACTAACAAAAGAGGTGAAGAGGTGAAGAACTTCTATAAAGAAAATTATGAAACCCTAAGAAAAGAAATAGAAGAAGATATTAACAAATGGAAGAATATACCATGCTCATGGCTGGGAAGAATAAACATTGTTAAAATGTCTATACTTTCCAAAGCAATCTACAGATTCAGTGCCACCCCTATTAAAATATCAACATCGTACATTCAAGACTTGAAAAAAATAATTCTTCATTTTGTATGGAACCAGAAAAAAACCCATATAGCTAAGGCAGTTCTTAGTAATAAAAAACAAAGCTGAGGGCATCAGTATACCAGACTTTGGGCATTACTACAAGGCCAGTGTGGTCAAAACAGCATGGTACTGGCACAAAAATAGACACATAGACATCTGGAATGGAACAGAAAATCAGGAAATGAAACTAACCTCTTAAAGCCACCGAATCTTTGATAAACCAAAGAAGAACATACAGTGGGGGAAAGACTCCCTATTCAATAAATGGTGCTGGGAGAACTGGATATCCACATGTAAAAGACTGAAATTGGACCCACACCTTTCTCCACTCACAAAAATTGATTCAAGATGGATAAAAGACTTAAATTTAAGGCATGAAATGACAAAAATCCTCAAAAGAAAGCATGGGAAAAACATTTGAAGATATCAGCCTGGGGAAAGACTTTATGAAGAAGATTCCATGGCAATTGCAACAACAACAAAAGTAAACAAATGGGACTTAATTGAACTGAAAAGCTTTTGTACTGCTAAAGAGACAACAACCAAAGCAAATAGACAACCTGCAAAAAGGGAAAAGATATTTGCATGTTTTGAATCAGACAAAAGCTTGATAACGAGGATATATAGAGAATTCAAATTAATCCACATGAAAAAAGCCAGCAATCCCTTATATCAATGGGCAAGAGAGATGAATAGAACCTTTTCTGAAGAAGACAAGATGAATGGCTAACAAACTCTGAGATATCACCTAACCCCAGTGAGAATGGCCCACATCACAAAATCTCAAAGATGCAGATGCTGGCGTGGATGTGGAGGGAGCGGAGCACTTTTACTCTGCTGGTGGGACTGCAAACTAATACAACCTTTTTGGAAGGAAGTATGGAAAATCCTCAAAGAACTCAAACTAGACCTCCCATTTGATCCTGCAATCCCATTACTGGGCATCTACCCAGAAGGAAAAAACTTTTATTATAAGGACACTTGCACTAGGCTGTTTATTGCAGCTCAATTTACAATCACCAAAATGTGGAAACAACCTGCATGTCCACCAACCCAGGAATGAATCAACAAGCTGTGGTACATGTGTACCATAGACTACTATCCAGCCATTTAAAAAGATGGAGACTTTACATCTTTTGTATTAACCTAGATGGAAGTGGAATACATTTTTAGTAAAGCATCACAAGAATGGAGAAGCAAGAATATACTTAATTCTGATATGAGGACAATTAAGGACCTAGTACATGGTGAGGGTTGGGGGGGAGGTAAGAGCAGAGAGGGAAAGAGGGATGAGGTTGGAGGGTCATGGTGTGTGACACACCTTTTGGGGGTGGGACAGAATTATAAGAGGGATTTTACCTAACAAATGCAATCAATGTAACTTTGTTCTTTGTACCCTCAATGAATCCCCAACAATTAAAAAAAAAAAATGCCACTCCCAATTTAGAAGCTCTCTGTGACTAAAAGGCTGCCCTTTTATGATTAAAATGGATCATTCTAAAGTAAACAAAAAAATTGCTAACAGATGCATAGGTGATAACTAAGTGACTAATTTTCTGAAAATATGAACATTTTAGATGGAGAAAAATGCTGAAAACTATTGACTTAATATTTTATTCTTTCATTCAACAAATAGTAATTTACTTTGGACATTTTTCCAGGAAAAATAAAACCCTATTACTAAGAAACTCTTAGTCTCTATAAAAGTCTTTGCTTAGCCAGTAAAAATTTTATTCCTAAGACTAGATTTGTGAACAAGCCAGATAATTACCTGCTGTTATGAAACTTACATTCAGAAGGAGATGGCAGACCTTAATACAATAGTAAATAAACAGTGAAATCAGGTAGATTTAAAGAAGTAAATGAGTCAGGCCAGAGAACAAACATTAAATTGAACAGTGAAGAAAGTGTCTTCCAACTTGAATGACAAGAAGACCCCCATCGTTGGAAGATAGTGTGTCCTATTTTCTAAGCAAACAAGCCAAAGGCCCTCAAGAGGAGAATGGGTCTTGGTGTGCTTTGAGGGATGGAGAGGAAGCTCGTGTGACTGGATTGCAGAGCTAGTGGAAAGACGTGGGAAGGGGAAGAGGCTACGGCAGACCCAGAGTAACACCCCCAAGGGTCTTGCAGGCTGTGGAAAGAGCTGAACTGGACTCCAGGGGCAGTGAGGAATTACAAACAGCACAGAGGTAGCATCTTATTTCTAATTTTAGAAAACACTTTCATGTGAAAGAATAGTTGTTCTATACTCCTACACTTACATGAATTTGGATCCCTATTAGCGCTATATTCTTGGGGTTTTTTTAATGTAAATCCCCAATATTATCAAAATGCCTATAATTTTAATTTAATGTGGTTGGTCAGAACACTAAAAGGCAATGAAAATCACATAATGTTTTCCTTTTCATCCTGTTGCATGAATGCATTTTTAAGTTCTTCTATAAGATATTCTAATTAACAGCCAATCTCTTTATTTCACTATATTTCTTCTGCATAAACATCATGCACTAATTGAAAGGAGTATGTATATTATTTATATAGGTGAATTGATGGAAATTGACTGCCTCTCTAACTAAAAATAATAATCATGAACAATACCTTTTCAATTTTAGCCATATAAGGTATCGTAAACATTTTTTCATGATGATAAAATTGCTTATTTTCTAAAAACATTAACTTTGAATTGAATGTGGATCCCTTCAAAGAATTTTTTCAGAAAGAGAGTCTTCTTTTGTGATTGATGAAGATTTGTGTTGGTTACTGAATTGGAGATTTTATTTTGGTGTAGCATTTTTTTCCTTTTCTTTATTTTTCCAGACATGAATATCAGCCGAGCAAATGCTATATTTAAATCCCTGAGAAGTTCAAAAGGGATTGGAGACACCAAAGGGAGTTCTTTTATATTTCAATATCCTCTGTAATTAACATTTCTGTCTCAGCATTAATAAAACTAAGCCTTTGCCTGCTTTTGATTTTGATTTTAGTGGTTAAGGCCATTATTATTTGTGAGAAAGAACAATCTAGTCACACAAGTGTAAATTGGAGGGTACTTGGAAGAGATAATTTGCTGTTATGAAAACATGTCCAAATATTTGTTCATGTAGTTGTCGACAAAATGGTGATCGTAAGACCAATCCAATTCTCCTCCTCAGACACCAACTGGTTGTTGTTGGGTGTTTGATCTTCACAATAGTCATAACAATTTTAAAAATTACCAAGTGGAAATAATAACTTACAATATTCTGAACTGTTGAAGGGTAGGTATATCATCTTAAGACAAATCTACTTTCCTCCCGAGTAGCCAATTTGTTGTTGATGAGTGCTTGGCATATTTGCACCCATGCAAAGATTATACACCCATGCACACACACACACACACATACACACATACACATATATATTTAAATCTCATTGTCTTACATGATAAATTATACCATAGCTGTACATAAATAAATTTGTAAGTACACCAAGAATGTTTTAAGAGCTCTCAGCTGTGTTTTATATAAAGAAGTCTTTGTACTTTTTAAACTAGGAGATAATAATGTTACCCCATTAATTTTTTTTCTATTAAATAA